>JASDQU010737690.1:61515-85786 GCA_032191745.1 Picea mariana | reverse complement strand
TTTTTTTTTTTTTTTTTTTTTTTTTTGACAAAATAAGAAAGATCTTTTACATTAACATAAATTATTACTTTATGTTACAATGGAATACTTCCAAGCCAACCTTAAGTAGTTCTGTGTCACTCTAAAAATGTTTCAAAAGTGAATGCATAAAAAAGTGTACACAAATTTGTTTTATATGCATAGCATGGTTTGTTTTTTCTTTTTTAATTCATGGAATGAATACCTCTACCAAGGAAATTATCCATTCGACCTTAAACTTTCATTCAGCCCTACGTAGAGAGATACACATGCTTGAAAACTCTAAGATATTTAATGAAAACCACGTAATTGGTTTGTAGGTCATAAGCAACAAACATCATCTTATTCGGATCCTTCCTGCTTTCATGCCAATAATTTAGAACATTTTCCACAAATGGACCGCCATGCAAAAAACCAGAGAACAAAATTTCTCAATGAATATCCACCAGATTTTTAATACGACAACAGTCAGCGAACATGATTTCCACCTCTGCCCAGATCCGTCAATTATGGTGTTCTAATTTATGTGTATTGGGTTCACTTAAGTACTTAGTAGAGCCGAGTTCCAATTATGGTAAGTGCATGGGATGATTCAAGGCCAGTCTTAGCTGCAGAGAAGGCATTGTCTCGAACTAGATTTTGCATGGAAAGCATGCTAAGAAGAAAAACTCCAGTGATCCATTGTAGCTAACGCATCCACCATTACATTGTTTCATAAACTGAAAATCCCTCGTTCCAAATCACAATTCTTCAGAACATGGCTTGATCATTTGAACTTGCAACCTATCTGACACTAGGTTGTTTCTACACTTTTTCTTCACTTTGCAACTTGCTCCTATTCATTTATTCTGTCTACAACACAACCAATTTCAGCAAGAAGAAAAGAGGAAATCAAAGCATTCTGGAAGGAGTAGGAAGAGGAGACATATTAGCGTGAGAGATCATAATGAGGAGAGGAAAGCCACCGCCAATAAATACGTTGTGGGTTCATCAGCCAGAATGCAGAAAGATGGATTGGTAGTTGTCAGTTCCTATTTTTAATGGAAAGGGATGGTCTTGCTTTCATGAATTTATTCAAAATACCATGCAGGAAATCATGGATGAGTAAGCTGACATTAAGACTCGACTTGAATCCTAGAAGATCACAGTTTTGAGAAAGACGTGCAGATCAGATCTCTGCAAAAATTTATCAGGAGCATATAGCATGTTTTTCACAACTTAATTGTACAAAATCCATTGGATTTCAGGTCACCATATCGATCTAGCGGAGAGAAAACCAAATCTGGGTGTTTGATCATGCTACTTTGTGGGAGATCATCTTAATAGGATCTCAAACCACATACAATCGTCATTTTCCATAAAAATACAAATTTTGCAGATCTAAAACATTAGTCTATACAAATGCAAACAAAGTGGAATATTTTGGCTACAACAATAGATCCATTAATGTACCAAATCTATGTGGGTAGATTGTTCTGAGTAATTCATTGTGGATAGATCTACCTGCCCCTTTATTGTCCAGCAGGTTACATGACGTAAAGGCAAATTTCAATCGTCTGCTATGATATGGTCTGCCACGAAGAATGGTTCGTTTTAGAAACTACTTCATCCACAACAATCATCGCCCATCAGTGGTAGCTTCCCAATAATTTATCTTCAACAAGGGCACATCGATCTTACGCATCAAATTGATATTTTCCACTTGAGCTAGCTGATCTATAAACCAAATCTCACACCTCACCTTCCATGAAAACTACCACGATGAAGCTATTAGGCCCTTAAGACCGTAAGAGCTCTGATATTATCAACCTCTCTTCCCATATCAACCTCTCTTCACCAACACCATTTCTTCACCATGGATCTGATACCAATTGATAAAATATAGACAAGAAGAAAAACATGGCAGAAAAGGCTCACTAGCCAACACACTAATGTATTCATACCAATGGTACATATTTATAGTACAATGGATGATGCCACCTCATAGACAGATTTTCTCTAGATCCTAAAATCATGCATGATGACTAGGCTAGGCAATCTTAACTAAATCATTAGTCATCACTTGAGGATATATTACTAATATCCTAAATGAATAATAAAAATATAGGTGAAAATTTAGACTTAGTGATTGGTAAAGGTAAGCCATAGGCTAACATCTACAATATCCAAGAAGCTACCACAATCACTGATGTGGCTAGGAGCGTGCCACAAATTTATGCATCTTTGGATAATAAACAAGCTGACCACCAAGCTTTAGTTGTGGAGATGGAAGGTATGATCGCCAACCATCTAGTTTCTATTTTAATTGACCTTGGTACTAATTTGAGTTATGTAGCCCTTCAGATTGTTGATAAGTGTAAACTGCAACCAGTTAGACATGTTAACCCATGTTTGGTACAACTAGCCACTGGAACCAAAAGAAAAGTAGCATAGGTCATACCAGCTTTCCAAATCATCATGGATGGATTTCCCACCCAAGCGATCCTTTACATAATTCCCCTAGGTTTTTATGACCTGTTGATTGGTATGGATTGGTTAGATTATTATAAAACTAAGTTGGACTATTACCATAAAACCTTAGAATGTGTAAATGAAGAAGGGATAAAGATAACCCTCCAAGGGATTTAGAATCTTATCTCAGTGAGATGAATATCAACCCTTCAAATGAAAAATTATTGCAAAAAGGGATGTCCTCTATATCAAATATAGGTGTTGGAATCTTTTGAGGATGACAAACTGAACCTAGAGGACCACCCCATATTAAGAGAGTATAGAGACATGTTTCCAGAAGAGGTACGAGTGCCTCCAAGAAGAGACATCGAATTCTCGATAGAACTTGCACCAAAAGGAGTGCCAGTCTCTAGGACACCCTATAGGATGAGTACACCTGAGCTAGTTGAGCTCAAGCTACAACTAAAGGAAATGATGGAAAAAGGCTACATTCGACCTAGTGTGTCTCCATGGGGATCACCATTCTTGTTTGTGAAGAATAAATATGGTACACTCCGACTGTGCATAGATTATAGACAACTCAATAAGACAACCATAAAGAAAGAGTACCCCTTACCAAGAATCAATGACTTGTTTGACCAATTACGGGGTGCTTCCATTTTCTCAAAGATTGACTTAAGGTCTATATACCATCAAGTCTGAATCAAGGATGAAGACATCCACAAAAAAACCTTCAAGACTAGATATAGTAACTATGAATTTGTGGTGGTGCCATTCAGACTAACCAATGCCCCAACCACTTTTATGTGCTTGATGAATAATGTACTCAACAAATTCATAGACAAATTTGTATTGGTTTTCATTGATGATATCCTAATATACTCCAAGAAAATAGAGGAGTATGAAGAACATCTTAGACTTGTACTTCAAGTACTAAGAGAACATCAACTCTACGCTAAGTTTAGCAAGTGTGAATTTTTCCAGAAGCAAGTCCATTACTTAGGCCATGTTATTTCTAAATAATGAGTGGTAGTAGACCTTGACAAGATCAGATCTATTGTGGAATGGCCTAGCCCAAAGGATGTATCTAATATCAAATCCTTTATGGGCTTAGCAGGATACTATAGAAGGTTCAGAAAAGGATTTTCCAAGATTGGTTGTCCAATCACTACCCTTCAGAAAAAGGGGGTTAAATTCACTTGGACATCAGAATGTGAAGAAATATTTCAATCACTAAAATACCTTTTGACCCACGTACCCATGATGAATATTGCAGACCTTTATAATGACTTCCTTGTGAGTACATATGCCTACAAGGAAGGACTTGGAGGAGTCCTTATGAAATAAGGATGTGTAATTTGCTACGAATCTAGAAAATTGAATGAGCATGAAATCAATTATGTGACCCATGATCTAGAGTTGGCTGCAATAGTGCATGCTTTAAAAATGTGGAGGCATTACCTTTTGGGTAGGATATTTGTACTTATGACAGATCATTGTGGGTTGAGGCAGATTTTTGATCAACCAAAACTCAATGGTAAACAAGCTAGGTGGATGGCTCTCCTTAGTGAGTTTGATTTCAAAATCAAACACATCAAAGGAAAGGAAAATAGGGTGGTCGATTCCCTTAGAAGAAGTGTGAAAATGATTCACCTAATAGTGGTGAGAACCTATGTAATGGATGTTAGGGAAAGATTCAGGAATGCACAATAAACAGATGCATTCTTCAAGACAGTGACCTCATACCTAAGGAAAGAGCCTACATGGATAAAGTATGAAGACTATAAGATGCTCAATGAAGGCCTACTAACTTAAAGAAACACATTGTATATCCCTAGTTGTGACAATTTGAAGAGGTTCATAATGGAAGAATTTCACAAGAGACCATATAATGGTCACCCAGGATATCAAAAAATGATCACGACCACTAGGAAACAAATCTATTGGCCTGGATTGAAAAAATACATAGTTGACTATCTAGCTATGTATCTAGAATGCCATTAAGTTAAGGCAGAACACTAGCACCCAACAGGGTTGTTACAGACTCTACCAATTCCATAATGGAAATGGGAAACCATATCCATGGATTTCATCATCGGTTACCAAAATCAACCAAGAAGAATGATGCCATCATGGTAGTGGTGGAAAAATTGATCAAGTCTACTCACTTTGTTCCTGTCAAATCGACTTGCAAAGAAATATATATTGCCAACATCTTCATAAATGAGATATTCATACTGCATGTCATGCCTAGGGAGATTGTATCCAATAGAGACACAGAGTTCACCTCAAGATTTTGGAAATCCTTGATGGTTGGTTTTGAGACTAAATTGTTGTTTAGCACAACCTATCACCCACAAATGGATGGAAATACAGAAAGAATAAATCAGATATTAGAATACATGTTAAGAATGCATGTAACGCATCATCCTAAGAGGCGGGAAGCTTACCTTTCATTGGTATAATTTTCCTACAACAACGGTTATCAAGAGTCACTAAAGATGAGCCCTTTTGAAGCCCTCTATGGTAGACAGTGCAAGATTCCAATCATCTGGAGTAATTCAGTGGATAGAGTTACAATTGGACTGGACACGCTGAAAGAAATGGAACAACAAGTGATTCAGATAAAGAAAAATCCAAAAATTGTTGAGGATAGACAAAAGAGTTACGCTGAAAGAAAGATAACTCCTAGAGATTTCAAGATATGAGAGCATGTCTATCTCAGAGTTAGGCCCAGGAAGAGTTCACTGAGAATGGGAGCTTCTACCAAGCAGACACCTCAATATTGTGGACCCTTTGAATTCTTAGATAGAGTGGGACCTGTAGCCTATAGGCTAGCACTCCCTCCCACAGTAAAGGCACATAATGTTTTCCATGTTTCATTATTGAAGAAGTATGTACATGATTCTAATCATATAATTGACTGGTCTGTGATCCAGGTGGAGCCGGAGGGAGAATTCCTACCAGAACCTCAATGCATACTAGATAGGAAGGAAACCCCACTCAGGAACTGAACCATTGCATAGGTTAAGGTGAAGTGGAAACACTTTGGCCTAGATGAAGATACATGGGAAATGGAGGATGCCATGAGACAATCATATCCATTTGTGTTCACTTCTGTATATACAGATCATGTTGATAGATAGAACATTGAGGACAATGTTCCTTTAAGGGGGAGGGAATTGTAACACCCTATTTCTCCCAATTTGTAAATATAAATACATTGGCCAAGAGACTATGGAAAACTCAATAAGTGTGAATGCTTGATTTGATGGAACTTTGTATTAAAGGTCAATCAATGTAAATTATGTTAACTACTAGAAAATGGACAAGTGTTGCATGACTGTTGGAAGGGGGTTTACTAAGAGAGACCATGAATGCTATGAAAGAGATGGTGAAGGGGACTAGGAATGGTTGCGTTAACCTCCAGCAAACCAGTACCTTACTAGATTTAATTGCTCAGGAGCATAACAATCCTCTCACCCAGGAATGAATTACAGTTAGGTTGGTAAGTGGGAAGACCTCCTCAAGATTTAATGAGGGCATGGGGAAGAGAACCCATCTGTAAGGATTTCAAACCTGACCACGGATTGAGAATTTGAGCCACGTACAATCTTGTTGAGGAAGGAAATAAAAGAAGGTGTGGTGGGTAGAGGGAGACCTGTGAAGAGTGCAAAGACAAGAGGTAATCTCTTAGGTTCAAGGAAGAACTAATAAATAAGCATTTACCATGGGCCAATGGTTTACCTAAACAATGGGCTTGTTAACCACCAACGGTAAAATCAAATTATTATCCTTCCTTCTATTTTTGTTTTGTTTTCTTTTTACTTCTTTTGCTTATAGTATCTTCCAAGTACCATGGGAAATTACCATGGTTTTTTGAAACCATGCTCTAATACCAACTAACGAGAACATCATGAATACATAACATAATTCCAAATATCCATAATAAGTAATATTTTATTTACTATCCATTTCACATATTTACTTGAAATCATATGAGATATAATACGGTCATGACTTGTCATAAACTTATCATTTACATTATAATTCATTTAAACCTATAACATATTAATATGTGATAAGAAATGTAATATACTTCAAGTATATTACCTATAAACATTCAAGAACCATTGAGATGAAGTTATTAGATTTTAATTGACTTTTGATACCAATCTTCAAGTAATGCCCATGATGTAAAACAATACGAGGTCATTATGCTGAGAAAGAGAATGTTATAAAAAGACTTTATCATTTTAGTGTTTTCTCCTAGGGGACCCCACCTATTATAATTAATTTAAAATTATTTTAATGAGTTATAGGTTTCTCAACTCTTTGCACATATTTGGAATAAGTGAAGAAGCATGAGTCAACAAATGGAGACTCCACGGGGTAGTGTTCTTTCAGTAGACTAGAACTCATAATACCAGGTTTCATTCTTTGAACTTTTTTAATTTGATGATTGTATTTTCTTCTCGGGAATAATGTTTCAAAAAAAAATTGGATCAGAATTTAATGCATGCACACATTAAATACACTCATGGACAGTAACAATAGGAAAGGAATTGTAATTACAGAGCATGTTGATAGATAGAACATCGAGGATAATGTTCCTTTAAGGGGGAGGGAATTGTAACACCTTGTTTCCCCCAATTTGTAAATATAAATACATTGGCCAAGAGACTATGGCAAACTCAATAGGTGTGAATGTTTGATTTGATGGAACTTTGTATAAAAGGTCAATCAATGTAAATTATGTTAATTACTAGAAAATGGACAAGTGTTGCATGACTGCTGGAAGGGGGGTTTACTAAGAGAGACCACAAATGCTATGAAAGAGATGGTGAAGGGAACCAGGAATGGTTGCGTTAACCTCCACCAAAACAATACCTTACTGGATTTAATTGCTCAGGACTATAACAGTCCTCTCACCCAAGAATGAATTACAGTTAGGCTAGTAGGTGCGAAGACCTCCTGAAGAGTTAATGAGGGCATGGGGAAGAGAACCCATCTGTAAGGATTTCATACCTGAACATGGATTGTGAATTCGAGCCACATCCAATATTTTTGAGGAAGGCAATAAAAAAAGGTGTGGTGGGCAGAGGGAGACCAGCAAAGAGTGCAGAGATGAGAGGTAAGATCTCAAGTTCAAGGACGAACTAATAAATAAGTGTTTTGGTCGTAAGGGAAATGGATAGCAAGGTTATGATACAAGCTAATAAACAAGGTTGCTGAGTGACTCATGAAGTACTCATGCGGTCCTCTTTGCTTGGTATAGTGAAAACCATTGCCAAGATCCCGCAGAAGGAGGAGAGTAACCTTTGTCCCTACTGTCATTGAGCCGGAAGAAAGGATTATAACTGAGAGAATCATGGTCTAGCATGTGGGTGGCTAGTGGTAAATCCATTAGGAGTGACTAAGCCTATGGCTGGGTGGAAACGGGCACCCCTTTCAGTAGTCGCTTCACATTATTTGGTTCTGATAAGTATTTTCCTACTTTATGTATTGAACTAAAATATTGGATGAATGCATGGGTTTATGTATACATGTGTATCTATAAATGGTTTCTATGTTAAATGGTCATGATATGTGTATGAATTCCCCTCCTTGTGAACTTATGCTTCTGACTGATAGTCTGTGTAACGTCCCCAACCACCAACAGGTCGGGAAACACCACTTCTCGGACATTTCACTTAGCTCTAATACCATTTTTTGAATCTATATTCATGCATATCTAACATAATTAAAAGTTACAACATTTTGTTCATGCCACTTAGTCATGCAGAAATAATCATTAAAACATACCGACAATATATGCATACACATGACATATTATAACCATACACAGATTAATGCAGAAATAACAATAAGCCTACACATGCAACATAGATGATATATCTAGGCATTACTCATCAAGTTATAACACATGTTCAATTACACAACATACAACTAATATGTATTTTGTACTTATCTTTCAATAAATGACCACCAAACTACACGTAGACCTTCCATGAACCTCCCAACCTTAGACCACGCTGCTCATCACACTCAACAGGGGGTCACCCCCGAGATGGGATTGAACTCCATTGGGAAATGGATTCCTAGGCTAGGAAAGGACAACAGGAAGGTTGCACAATTCAATAGGACGAATTTTCTCCCAAGGTCAACTCACACTAACAGCCTACAACGTCTCATTCCCCACATGCCTATCCCACCCTAAGAAGTGTGCCCCTTCTTTGGTCAATAGTCCTTCAACTATCCTACTTCCCTTTGAGGGCTTCAACAATAGGTCGGACATGAATTCTCCGAGCACTATAGCTGCAGTTGGGCTCCCTCCGGGAAAACACTTCCCCAACAACCTCTCTCACTTGGAGAGAGTTTCTTGCAGACCTGAAAACCTGCTTCTTTAGTCCACATGCTTGACAACCCGCCTCTTCAAACCATAGACCTAACAACCTACTTCTTCAACCCAGCTTCTAAGTCAACTCTAGTAAGGGTGATGGCAACAACAAGACTTGATATAGCTCAGGTGATGGAAACAACAAAAACCGTTAAGGTACAACACGATTCATGAATGATAAAGGGGTGAGAATGAATCCTTGGGTGATTCCGCAAGGGTGATCGACTTCCAATGAATCGTAAGGGTCATGAGGAAACTCCCAAACTAGTCCAGATGCAAGGATGGGGAGAAATGATCGACTGGGAAGAAAACACCCAACGAGATAGATTTCCCATCTTTAACTGCATGCACCCAGGTTGACACCTGTCTTCCTGTAGATGCATGAGTTCCACTTAGCACTCGTTCCCTTTCCAGGATCTTAGGATAACACCAATCATGTCCCCTTAACCTTTAGGAAATAATAATAAAATGTTATTCCCTTAGAGGTAATCTCTCTAGCTTAGCCCCTAGGCCTAAACACTTAGCCCCCTCACTTACCCTACCTAGTGGATCTTAGTCACCCATACTCTTTCTTCGTGGTTGGTCTACATGCAACAATGTAATTTTATTAATGATATGTGTAATTACATATACAAAAATTAGGCTCATGGCCTTAAGCATCTAGGCTCTCTGGCCTAATAAACATATAAGTCTTCATATTATAAACACTTGGCTCACTAGCCTATAAACATAATTACAATTCAGCAGGGGATTGACCTTGGGGTGTTACAATCCCCTCCCCTTATTTTTTCACTATCCTCAGTGCAACTTACTTACACAGAAAAACAAGATTTCCAAAATCTTCAAAAGATGCAGGTACTATGCCCGCATAGCATATTCATGCTCCCATGTTGCATCCTTGAGACTGTACCAGGTCCACTGATCTTTTACAATCCCTATGGCTCGATTCTGGAGCTTCTTGATTTTCCGATCCAGTATACACACCAGATGCACCTGAAAAGAACTTTCCTGGTCCACTTGAATCACATTCCAATCAATAACATGATTAGAATCAGGTACATATTTCTTAAGAAATGACACATGAAATACATTATGTATAGACATGCATGCAGATAATTCAAGCCTATATGCTATTGGACCAATCCTCTCTAGGATTTCAAATGACCCACAATACCGAGCTACCAACTTTGAACAATTTCCCAACTTCAGGGAAATTATGTTGGCCTTCACTCTCAGGAATACATGATCCCCTACTTTAAATTCCCAGTGATTTTTTTTCTTATCATCATAACATTTCTTCCTGTCTTTGGCAACCTTCAAATTCTTCTTAATCTTCAACATTTGTTCTTCCATTTCCTTGATCAACTCTGGCCCAACCACTGAACTATCAGATGGGGTTTCCCAGCTTATTGGGGTTTTGCACTTTCTTCCATAAAGTGATGCAAACGAGATCATCTTCAGTGATGCTTGATACCCATTGTTGTAGGTAAATTCTACCAAATGTAGATAATCTTCCCATTTATATGGTTTTTCCATCACATACATCCTTACCATATATTCTATCACTTGGTTCACCCTTTCTGTTTTCCCATCAAACTTAGGATGATAAGTAGTGTTGAAGTTCAGATTTATTATGAACCCTTTGAATAACCCCTTCCAGAACTTTGATGTAAAATTTGGGTCTCTGTCAGACACAATTGTCTTGGGTACACCATGCAAGCATGCTACTTCCCTCATATAAATATCAACAACGTTAGTTTCCTTATGAGTAGTTTTCATATGAATGAAATGGGCATATTTAGTAAGCTTATCCACCACCACCATGATTGCATCATGTTGCTTGTTCGTTATGGGAAATCCCAAGATGAAATCCATTGTCACTACTTCCCATTTCCACTCAGGAATGGGTAATGGTTGTAGTAACCCAGCTGGGTGTCTATGCTCAGCCTTGACCCTTTGACATTATAAGCATTTAGCTATGTATTAAGCAATCTCCTTATTCATGCTTGGACAATAATATTGGGTCTTGACTACTGAAACTGCTTTCAAATATTTTGGGTGTCCTGTATAAGTCACATTGTGCATCTCATTTAAAATCACACTCCTCAATTCAAAAGAGTTGGGTACATAGACTATGTTTTTGTACAGAAGGATTCCATCAATTCCTAATTCATAATCTTCATTTTTCTACTTCATTTTACCTTGCTGCAATTTTGTTACCAATTCCATGTACTGCAAATCTACTTTTGCAACTTCAAAAATTCTTCCTTTAAGATCCATCTGATACATGCTAATGGTTGTAGCATGCAGTTCATGCACTCTCCTGTTGAGTGTGTCAACCACTTTGTTCTCATTTCCTTTGATGTGCTTGATATCAAAGTCATACTCACAGAGGAATTCCAACCATATCATCTACCTAGCATTCAAAGTAGGTTGATCTAACAAATATTTTAGACTGTTATGGTCCATCCTTAGGTCAAACCTCTTTCCCATGAGGTAGTGCTTCCACTTCTTCAAAGTGTGCACTATGGTTTCCAATTCCAAATCATGAGTGGCATATATCCTTTCATGCTCTTTCAACTTACTTTATTCATAACATACAACAAACCGATTTTGACTGAGGACTCCACCCGGTCCTTCTTTACATGCATCTATGCATACAATGAAGTCTTCATTTAAATCTGTGATCCTCAAAATTGCAGCACTGGTTAACAACTACTTCAATTGCTGGAAAATCTTTTCACATTCTTTTGTCCATTGAAATTTCTTCCCCTTCCTTTGCAAGGAAGTGATGGGGTGAGCTATTCTCGAAAACCCTGCAATGAAACTTCTGTAGTAACCAACTAGACCCATGAAGGATCCGACTTCCATCACATTCTTAGGCTTTTTCCACCCTTTAATGGCCTCAATATTTTTAGGGCCCACTGTTATCCCTTCATCAAATATGATATGCCCCAAATAGTTAATTATGTTTTGATAAAACGAGCACTTTCTCAATTTGGAATACAACTGATGCTCCCTTATAAATTTCAACACCATCCTCAAATGATTCTCATGATATTCCTCTGACTTGGAGTATACAATGATGTCATCCAAAAACAAAATGACAAACTTGTCTAAATATTTCCAGAAAACACCACTCATTAAGCACATAAAAATAGTTGGTGCATTTGACAACCCAAATGGCACCACTGTGAACTCATAATGACCATACCTTGTCCTGAAGGCGGTCTTCCTGATACCTTCCTCTTTAATCCTTACCTGATGATATCCTGAAATGAGATCTATCTTTGAAAATATCTTTACATCCTTCAATTGATCAAAGAGATCATGAATTCTTGGCAGAGGATACTTGTTCTTTATAGTTAATGTATTCAATTGTCTGAAGTCGATGCACAATCTCAATGCCCCATATTTATTCTTCACAAACAAGATTGGGGCACCCCAAGGTGACAAACTTGGACGTATATACCCCTTCTTCAAAAGTTCTTCAAGTTGCATTTGCAACTCCTTCAATTCAGGTGTACTCATTATCTAAGGCGTCTTTGACACTAGAGCTTCTCCAAGCATCAAATTAATAGAGAAATCAATATCTCTATTTGGAGGTAGTCCTGATACTTCCTTGAACACATCATCAAAATATTCTAGGACTACATGATCCTCCAAAATTGGCACCTTATCCTTAGATGCTTCCTCCATATAGGCTGCAAATATTTGACAACCCTTCCTATAGCACTTCTTCAGCTACATTGCTAAGATTTCCCGGACAGTAACTTCCCTAGGAATTCCTTGGACTATTCTCTGATTTCCTTCCTCATCTAGGAAAGTGAATGCCTTGTTATGACAGTCTAAGATGGCATAGTGTTGGTCTAACAAATCCATACCAATTAGGAAGTCATAAGATCCTAAAGTAAATATGTTCAAATATTCTCTTGTCTTCAGTCCATTCATGTCCATAAGACATGACTTAACCATCTCATTGACTTTTCTTTTGGCTCTAGTAGCTAGTTGCACCAACCAAGATTTTCCATGCTTGTTTCTTGGAAATTGCAAATTTTCCACCATCTTAGGATGTATATAACTATGACTAGATCTTGAATCAATTAAAATAGTAATGGTTTGGTTGTTGATCAAACCTTCCACTTCAATCATATGTGATTGATACTCTTCTTACTTGTCCATGGTTGGATAGATCCTTGGTACATTTCTTCCCATGTCCCCCACTACTTCAACTCGTTGAACATTGTGAACTCTCTTTTTGTCACTTATGTGGGCACAATATCTAAACATATGATCACCTTTACAACCCCAACATTGAATAGGTGGCTTCCTTGGCCTTTGACTACCTATCTCAATCGTTCTGGGTTCTCTAGAAGTTAGTTTTCTCTGAGGATTATTTCTGAAGAATTGTGGCTTAATTCCCTTCTTCCTCTGATCCATATTGAATTTATTCTTGTCCTCCCAGGATTTTTGGAAATTTGGCCTTGCTTTTTGCTAATCATATAGGCACTTAGCTCTCCTTATGGTCCCTTCCAATGTTTTGGGATCATCATATTGTTTTTTTTCACTGATGGATGGTGGAAAACCACTCAAATATATTTCGATTTTGACATTCTCATCTTTGATGAAAGGGACATACTTCAACAACTCTAGGAATCTTATTTCATATTCATATATAGTCTTGCTGCCCAATTTGAGTCCAAAGAACTCTTTCATCTTTCTGTCATAGTATCTCTTAGTTAACTATTTATTTTCAAAGTTTTTTTTTAATTCCTTCGAGGTAACATATTTCTCTTTAATGTGTTGCACCTGCACAAGTTGATCCCACCACATGGATGCCTTACCTTTGAGTTGATAGATGGAAGTTCTTCCTTCTTCCTATGAACAATAATTATGCAATTGAAAATACTTTCTCATGCCCAACAACCATGTCTCTACATATTCATCCTTCTTGTTCTCCCCATCAAACGTAGGAGGTTTTATTTTTTTCATTTCCCCTCGTAGCTCATCCTCCCAAGACCTCTTATGCTTCCTAATAGGGGATGGACTTGAGTTGTTGTGTGCTCTCTTATTGGAATGCCTTGAGGAGTGTTAGTGGTGTCTGCTATCACTTTTTTTTCTTATGTGACTCCCTGATTTTCTTGGTCCACTCTCCTTATCCAATTTCTTTTCTATTCTTTCCAAGCTCTACATCAAATTTATGTTGAATTATCCCTGTTGTTCCCTAGCTTTCATGATCTTTTTGTTATCTTCTCAATGAGTTTGGACATATCTTTGCAACATTTCAATGATTTTCATTAGGTTTCCTTATTTATATAACCCTTTTCCATGCCCATTGGAGTTATATCCTTCAACTCCTAAATGGACATCCATTCCTCTAACTTCATTTTCTAAACTGTAAGCACCTTGTGCCTTCACCATTTCTTTGCACTATGCGACAACTCAGTTCAGTTTTGTCAATCGTCAACTTTGCAAAATGTGCAGTCAATTGAGTTTTATCAGGCTATCAGACTTTAATAATTTTCCACAATAAACCAATCTGATTCAACAAAAACAATATCAGATTCCATTTTCTGTAGGTCTTGGTTGGTCAAGAACCCCTCAGGATTCAATCTCTAAGCCTAGTTTTGTTCTACAACAAATTTCGGGCACTAGCCCCTTTTCTTCAGCCCTTGGTTCACATGTGACCACGATTGTGAACCATCTCTTATGATTTGGTGCTTATCTGAAGTTCTGAAACTTCAGGCTTTATGCTTTGGTGGATTTCACCTTTGCACATCCAAAAAATCTCGAATCGTGAGTCTCCGCATACTTCCATGTCACCATGGTGACGTCATTTCATCACTTTACTTCGATGTTATGAAACTTCAGGGTTTCTTCTTCCCATTACATCACAAGACATTTCGTTTTGAGTGTTAAGTCTCTAGACTTCACGATCTCGCGCCACACATCCACTAAGGCCCACAGTTTTCGTGCTTGAACTAATAAATACGAAAAAAGTCACATCAAACTTTATACTTTTTCAAATTGTGGGGACATGGGTTGGCGGTTTTGGAGTAACCCACTAATAATTCTGCAATTGTCCCCACACTCATACGTACCCCTTCTGGGAAACCGTGGTTTGGATTGTGGGACTGCCTTGTAGAATTATCTCCCGCAAAACTTCGATCCCTGTAATGCCTCCTGGCCCTTGATCTTGATAGATCGTTACCAAAGTTAATGAGGGCCCAATATTGCTAACTTATTTTTCATGCTTAACTATCTTGTGCTAGCACCATGACCACCACTCGACAGGACACACGAAGCTGACACGTGGTCCAATCAGGCGGGTGACATATGTCACGTTCTAACAACATTTCCATCTTACCAAGGTTCTTAACTCACTTACATGTGGCACACATCCCATGTGTCCATGTCATCCCTAGTGATTTCAGTAGGACACGTCACTCTTGGACTTCGAGCTTCAGGAGATTTCACCTTCACACACCCCGTTTCTCTAGAACGTCGAACTCCCGAACAAGTCGATATTGTGACATGCGTATCTTGCAACGAACGGTTTGGATTAACTCTAGAGTTCAGGACTTCAGGAGTTTGTGCATCATCACACTCCATTTGTCCCAAAAGTCGTATTCCCAAACATGATAACTTTCCTACATGTGTTCCTTGCTTGGATCGAAGGACAAGAAATGCACGAAGTTCTCTATGTCTTCTCTACACGTGACCGAGAGCTATGACCTCGGCTTAACATTTGGGTGCTTATATCACTTTGCAATATCGCCATTCATGCTTTAACAAACTATGAATATACACAACCAGGAGTGGTTGCAAGAACTCAACTTGCTGATGCTTTAATTTCTTTCCCAATCTATGCAATGTGAAGATGCTCTCCCGTAGTGGGATCGATATCCACCGTTGATCTGTTGATCTAGCAAGATCAATGATCCTGAGGGATTTTGAAGTCTCAAATTACTCTCTCTTTAATTTCCTTCGTGATCTCTGCAATCTCTCCCCATCGTTGATATCCCCTCAATTAGATTTTACGGTTGTGATTTAATCTTCGCTCGATCTAATGGCTCAACTTCAAACCTTGCAGTTCCAAACCCTCTGGTTACTGCAATTTATTTTCTCTGGTATATTTCTCGAATCACTATACCTCCTGATCTTCCAAAAATGGCCTAGGTGATCTCTTGTCACTCTGGAATGTTCTGAAATTCAAATTTTTCCTTCTCAACAACAATTTTCTCTAATCTTTTGATTCCATAACCACTTATACGGCCTCATTCAAGCTCAGTGTCAAAAATTAGGCTCTGAACTTCAATTTTGTCCATGTCGACAACAATTCTTTTCTGAAACGTTTGCTTCAACTTCCTCTAACATGGCCAATCCAGGCTCAGTGTTGATACCATGGCTCTGATACCATTTTGTAACGTCCCCATCCACCAACAGGTCAGGCAAGACCACTTCTCGGACATTTCACTTAGCTCTGATATCATTTTGTGAATCTATATGCATGCATATCTAACACAATTAACATTTATAGTGTTTTATTCATTCCACTTACTCATGCTGAAATAATCATTAAAACATCCCGAAAATATATGCATACACACAACATATTCTAACCATACACAGATTAAGGTGGAAATAACAGTAAGCCTACACACACAACATAGATGATATATCCAGGCATTACTCATCAAGTTATAGCACATGTACAATTACACAACATACAAATAACAAATATTTGGTACTTATCTGTCAATAAATGACCAACAAAATGCATGCAGACCTTCCATGAACCTCCCATCCTTAGACCACGCTTCTCATCACGCTCAGCAGTGGGTCACCCTCGATCTAGGAATAAAATCCACTGGGAAAGGGGTTCTTAGGCTAGGAAAGGACAACAAGAAGCTTGCACAAATCAACAAGAAGGATTTTCTCCTAGGACCAACTCACACTAACAGGCTACAACCTCTCATTCCCCACATGTCTGTCCCACCCAAGGAAGTGTGCCCCTTCTCCGCTCAACCGTCCTTCGGCTGCCCCACTTCCCTTTCAAGGCTTCAGCAACAGGTTGGACATGAATTCTCCAATCACTATAGCTTTAGTTGGGATCCCTCTAGGAAAACACTTCCCCAACAACCTCTCTCACCTAGATTGAGTTGCTTGCAGGCCTGACAACCTGCTTCTTTAGTCCACGGGGATGACAACCCGCCTATTCAAACCATAGGCCTCACAACCTTCTTCTTCAACCCAGCTTCTAAGTCAACTCGAGTAAAGGCGATGGAAAAAACAACGCTCAGTATAGCTCAAGAAATGGAAGTAACAACAACCATTAAGGTACAACATGGCTCATGTAGGGTACAGGGGCGAGCATGAGTACCTGGATGATTCTGGAAGGGTGACAGACTTCTAGCGAACCGTAAGGGCATGAGGAAAATCCCAAACTGGTCCAAATGCAAGGATAGGGAGAAACAACTGACTGGGAAGTGAACCCCCAATGAGTTGGATTTCATAGCTTTAATTGCATGCACCCAGGTTGACACCTATCTTCCTACAGCTGCATGAGTTCCACTTAGCACTCGTTCCCTTTCCAGGAACCTAGGACAACATCGATCATGTCCCCTTAGACTTTAGGAAATAATAATAAAACATTATTCCCTTAGAGGTAAGCTCTCTAGCTTAGCCCTTAGGCCTAAACACTTATCCCCCTCCCTTACCCTACCTAGTGGAGCTTAGTCCCCCATACTCTTTCTTCATGATCGGTCTACACGCAAAAGTATAATTTTATTAATGATATGTGCAATTACATATTCAAAAATCAGGCTCATGGCCTTAAGAATCTAGGTTCTCGGGCCTAATAAACATATAAGTCTTCAGCTTATAAACACTTGGATCACTAGCCTATAAACGTAATTACAAATCAGTAGGGGCTCAGCCTTGCGGTGTTACAGCCTGTATGCCCCAGCTTAGATCCAGAGGATTCTTGGGACATAGGCTTGTAAGACAGTCGAGATAGGAGATATTGCATGAATCTGAACCTGTCTGTCTAAATAGGATACCTCTTTCAGACTCATTGCCATGTAACTGGGATTCCAGGACCAAGTCCTTAACTATTTCATGATAAAGCTCAAGAAGGATAGCAAAGTTCAAGCCTTGAAAGGTGATATCTCTTCGTTTGGAAGATGAGTAGATGAGATCCATTTGAGAGGACCCATATGTTGAATACCTAGGAACCTTAGGCTAAGCCTAAGGAAGCTAAGTCCTCCTGGATTTCGATCTCCGAATGTTTGAGACTTCGGAGTATGAATGACCTTACCAGCCTGTTGACAGGCGAAATTGACCGCTCGTCAACTGGAGGGGTGGATCCGGTCCGGGGTTGTCTAAATAAAATAAACCATTTGGATTGATCCACTCCGATGGGTTTAGCAGCTTCGTTGGCTGATCTAAGTCCTAGGAAAGTGACAAAACTGAGCTAAAGAAACTAATCTAAGTGAAAAACAACTACTACAAACTATATACAAATATAAAATATATATACAGTTTACTAACTAATATTATAAAACAATAATTCTACTTATTAAATGTTCAGTTATCAATACAATTAAATCTCAATTATATATACAGTATTTACAAAATACAAATTTTGATCGAAATCTGCAAAATCATTTGTGAATTGTTTTATGACAGCGGAGCTATTATTTTTTATTTTTATAACTTTTATGAAAAAGAAATAAAACAACAACTATCTAACTGAGCAATAGAAGATAATAATCTATACTATATATCAATCTAAACTACAGATAATTCTCAAATTAATTGACTATTAAATTGCAAATAACAAACTGACCTGAAGTAGTGTTTCCTATTTGTCCTGTGCACAGTACTCGATTTAGCTGTTTGATGGGGGAAACCCACACCATATTTTGCAAAAAGCTTCTCGTAAACAGGAAGCAGCGATGCTCTTGAATATGAATGACAGAACAAACAAGAGATATAGTGACAACAATTTTATAGTTTACAGACCATCACATTAAGATAAATCCTACTGTGAATATTCGTACATAACTGCTCATTTATCAAAGAAGATTAACCTTCTGTTCATTAAATTAAAACAAGGTAATTGCTGTAAGTAAAATAAGAGACATCAAATATGGACAATACTTTAAATCATATCGCATCAACCTGTAACAAATCTTGATATCTAAAGTAGTCAATAATTTGATTACAAATTGAAATGCACAAAAACTTGAACAAAAGTAAGATAAATTGAAGCTAAAGACGTATAAAAAATCCACTTTCGTTCGAGTCCGTATAATCATTAGTCCATAGTCTCTGTTCTCCCAACAGTGATGGATTGTTTACAAAAAATAATAAGTATATAAAGGCCACAGGATAAAACATTCCTTGTGGAAATTATAAAAAATTGTTTGCAAAAAAATATGGGAATAATCTCCCAGATTCCTATTTCTATCTAAGACTAACAACCTAATCCCAAAACTATGTAACAAAAAGCATGTTCTAAAATGCATTATCGATCCAACTCCCATTGAAATTCATGTGTAACTGTAGATGCACAAAAATAAACGATTTTAGATAGTGTTTAATTGTAAAATCAACAGAAATTCAAATTTTATGACTAGCTACAGAATCTCACGATTCTGTAGCTAGTTATTATTTACAAATAGAATCGCATTGAATCAATTCAATCAAAACATAAATGTATTTGATTTATCAAACAAATCATTTATACTAATTCAAAGCCAACAAAATCATTTTAAAATAACTTTTGAAATATCATACCTTGGTTTCAGGGATACGATCTGTTCAAGCTATTTTCGAATTAACAATGGCAGTGGCTACCTCTACATTTTTGAACACGACAGAGCCTGTGGTGTTTTTCCTCTTGTCATTTGCTTGCAATCTGTCATTTTCCTTGGTTAACACAGTCACGTGGTCCTCCAAGGACTTGATTCGGGATTGCAACAGAGGGACATCTGTATAGTATCGCTCGAACCATGAGTTGCATTCATTGCACTGTGGCTGATTAGGCTGTGTCATTACAGGTGAGGAATATTTTAAATTACCAGGGGTTCCACTATCAAACTTAATCCCAGGGAAGTTGGGGTCATCTTTAAGGCATGGTGGGAGGTTGGATACGTAGTCATAGGGCTTGATAGAACAAAGGCCATGTGAGTATGGGTACTTCTCGGTCAAAAATCGCTCGATTTCAGAAACTAAATCTTCACTCAATACAATTGGTTTCTAATACGTGTTTTGTTTAGGCTTATTGCGACCACACCTTGATACCCAACATGCAACCTTCTTACCCTTGCTATTGGCATCGGTATTACCCTTGCCCTTTTTTCTTATAGGCCTCTTAACAGGCTTAACACCGTCTTTTGAACATGAGTCAGGCAGGGTGTCGGGTAGGTCATCGTTCAAGTAGGTCGAGGGTTCAATAGCGGGTAAGAGTGTAGGAGGGGGCATGACAGGCCTGACAAGGGTTTTGGTGACCACAGTTTTGTCCACTTGACCAAATTCAAGACTGGCAAAGCCATTCCTCAATAAGAAAGCTTCCCAATAGTCTCCACTCAACCTTAAATGATGGACTATAACAATTTTAATCAGACAGTGGTGGAAGAGGCTGGAGTTGGCCTTCTCCCTCTTAAATCGTTTAGCCATTTTATACAAACTGCGAAGAAGGAAATGCGACATATTCAAAGGAAAATATATGAAACTCATAAGCAGCCGTAGGTGGTATAGGAACACTAAACCATATCTACCTTCGCATGTAACGAATTACTTAATAATGGCCAACAAATCATGCCACCTAGACTTAAGGGCTGTAACGGGCATACCTTTGTCACAACTGATAATTTTCCTTGAGGTAAACAAGAGTAGACATGGCACTTCATCCACCTTCGAATTCTTAAACCATTTCTGCCCCTTAGCTGGCAAACCAGTGGCTGAGCTGAGGAATTCCTTGTTCAATTCGAGTTGGATGTCTCCAACTTTGGCCCTACATCCATCAAATGTGAGGGAAAATTACTGAGTGACTGCGAGGTTGAAACCCTCAAATTTTTCAATGAAAACTAACCATCCGTTCCTCTCCAGGTCCTCTTGGGAATTATCAAATAAAATCAAAATTTGGACGTTGTTGGGTTCTATGCGCACTACAGGAGCCATAGCAGATAGCACACAGTCAACAGGGTAATCAGCGAGGGAGTTTGACAGGGTAGACACAGGACTAATTCGCACAGTTTTTCCCCAAAACAAGTAGAGGCAGCCCGAAGTGCAAGGCAAACGTTAATGCTTATGCATGCGAGGGTGGTGGAGTGAGTTGAAACCATGAAAAACTATCATGTTGGCATGTACAATCGACGATGCCTTGGTAATAGTTTCATTCAAATCACAATCCAAAGCATTGTAAACCAAAAGTCAAATGGATTATCGCATAATCACATAACCAAAACTCGATCTGAATGTTTAAATCAACAATAACATTCATATGATTTGAAAGAAACCACTATATCGAACATTGCATCAAGGATTTAATCACAAAGTTAATGCATTCTTATGAAACCATTGCACCAAGGATTTAATCAAAGACACCAAAAATCATTGCATCACGAACCTATAAATTGAAACCATATTAACAAAAATGCAAAGTGAATAAAGGTTTGGTGTTTTGACAAATGTATGACCATTATTGAGTTAGAGGTGAAATGACCACATGAACAAAAGGATTCATAACAATCCAGAGATGATTTTAATGCCATCAACATGACTTTCAACTCAAGGATTTCACGCTTGCAGTCGTGAAAATGAAAACGAAAGACAGGTGTGCGAAAGCCAAAGATAATAGTGTCATTTTGTTTAAAGAATTGCAACGAGTATTGAGGGTTCAAAACCCTTGTGTAGGCAGCTTGTAAGGAAAAGATAAAATTGCAAAATGGCTGCCAACAATGGCGACACACTGGTAGAAGCAGTTATCTCTGCCAAAATAACAAATCCAGACTAGGATAATTAGAATAATTCAAACTAAAAAATAACTAGAAAATTGTTTAAACATCGTCATCAATCATAAAAATTCCAGCTGTGCTTAAAAGATAAAAACTGATAATAGTCTTAATAAAAGCGAGTCATGATATTAAAGATAAAATCTCCAATACTGTTGATAGAGCCACTGCTACTAGCAGGCATCCATAGCCTCAACAGGGTTTCCATTTAACCCACTCTGATATCCGTATTATACCAAGAAGTTCCAGATCAGAATAAAGGACATTTTAATGGTCAAGAAATTCCATATTTGTGAATTTTCATATACCCGACATTGCTTCGCTGCCAGCAGGCCTGTTCAGTACCCCGACAAAGTTGTCTTGGCATCATGCATGCATTTACCCGCTGCCAGCAGACCTGTTCAATATCTCGACAGGTTTACAAGCACTTCCCACAACTCTTTAATGATTTATTTGGTTTTTAAAGATATATAATTGAGCGGGGTGACGCTGAAAATTATGATATTTTGGACATATTTTTACAGACCTTGAGAAAATTGTTTAACTTTCCTTCATTAAGATTCAGAGATGGTTTGTTTACAAAACTGACCTTCGAAGGTAGGGAGACATCTTCTGAGTTATTCCCTTAAGGAACAAGGACAACGTAAGAAGAAAATGGATGATCGTGACAGGCTTCAATTACAGATTGGAATCAATAAACTCTTTCAAACAACAGGCCTTCCTTAACATGGCTGTAAATTTCAGAAGCATATCACAATTGATGTTTAGACAACTTTTCAGTAGCCATTTTAGAGAAAAAAAATTCTGTTTTCTTTGTCTGAACAGTTCATAATGAAGGTATGTGTATTTCCAAAAGCAAAAACTGATAAGTATAGGGAGAAATCAAAACCAAAATATCAAAAGAAAAGAAAACAAAAGAAAAATATTTACACAATATACACAGGGTTGTCATCAAGCGAAATACCTTTTTAGAGCTTGGCCATTCACCAAATAGGTGTCTGGCTGTCCCTCTAGATTCTGTAATTGGAAAGAGCTGGGACCCAATTTCTCAGCAATTAAAAACGGTCCTAGCCATAAGTTCTAAAACTTCATGTGTTCTCCCTTTCCCTCATGTGGTTTGTCCCATTTCAAGACAAGGTCACCTACTTCAAAGTTCCTGTCAGAGGCAGAGTTGGAATCAAACCAGATTTTGACCACTAGTTGATGCTGATCTAACTTACATTTTGCTTGAGCCCTTACCTCCTCTAGTTTTATTAAAGCGTTAATTCGATTCTACAAAGGGGGGCAGTCTTCTTCTTGTATTTTCTGTGATAGTTGTAGTGAGGGAAGAAGAATATGTGGTGGTATAATTTTTTCTCTACCATAGACGAGAAAGAAGGGAGAGTTACCCACAACAGTTTTTGGTGTTACTCTATCAGCCTAGATTGCGTTTAACAATGCATTATCCCAATTTTTGTGATTTTCAGATACCGTTCTCTTGATGATTTTAATCAGATTCTTATTAGTTGATTCTGCCAATCCATTGCCCTGAGGGTAGTAGCTGGCATAATATTTCAATTTAATTCCTTTTTCTAGAGAGAACTCACTCATCTCAAGAGATGAAAAATAAGAAGCGTTATCGAATACTAAACAGTCAGGGATACCAAAACGAGTAATAATATTCGAATTTAGAAAGGCAATTACCTGACTGGTATTTACAGCTCTTAAGGGGGTAGCTTCAGACCACCTAGTGAAGTAATCTGTGGTTGTTATGATAAACTTATGCTACTGTGAGGACGGTGGATTGATTGGTCCTATAATATCAAGACCCCACTGTTGAAAAGGGGAGTCTACTGAAACATGCTGCAAAGGAAAGGCCGGTTTCTGTATCCGCCCTGATGCTTTTTGACGAATAATACACTTGTGACACAAGGCATGAGCATCTCTAAAAAGTGTAGGCCAGTAATAACCTTCTCTTAAAACTTTATGGGCAGTGGTATCTCCACCAAAATGCCCACCAGCTTCTCCTGCGTGCAATTCTAGTAAGACCTTTTCTGCTTCATCTTTCTCAAGACATCGCATTAGTACTCCATCAAAATTTTGATGAAACAGAATACCATTAATCACTTGAAAGTAGGAATATTTTAATCTTAACGCTCTTCTTTTAGTGGGATCCAGGTGACGAGGGGCTGACCCATGTTCAAGACAGAATTTTATATTGTCATACCAGGGACTGACAGAGTTTTGTGCATAGCAGATTGAATTTTGATTGTGTTGTCCTAGGTTTGACATATCGTTTTCTTCTTGTTGTCCTGCTGCTGAGTCAGCGACTAAATTGCATAGCCCTTGGCCTCTCACTATTTGCGCTGGGATGATTTCTATGTCATACTCTTGTAAGGAG
>JASDQU010737690.1:30692-53109 GCA_032191745.1 Picea mariana | reverse complement strand
TTACCCATGAAATTAGGATCCAAAATCTCGAAGTCTAGAGCCGTGAAGGACCCAAAACTATAGATTGAGGGATCCTTCGGCTTCTGTACCAGTCATTGATATACCGAGGATGCGTTCCACTATCCCCTTTAGTTCAAATATTGGGCACTTCAATAGATAAGAGGATTTTGTATCGCAACTCTCCCGAACATTGAATCCCCGAGGTAACAAGAGTCATAGATATATAAATATATGTGGCCGTATCTCTACTGTGAGATCTGAGGACTGTTAGAATCCTACCAGTCTGAGGTGATGTGGTGTAGTGACGCCACCCAGGGTGACATGGACCTAAGCTTGGCATGCCATGTGTCACCCGGATTCATGTGTATCACATGCCCTACAGGCCCATTGGAATGTAACATGTGTCACCCTGACCCCTCCTACGTGTTAGTTCCTAGTACCTGTCCACCTAGCCAACGTGGTTGGTGAAGTGACCTGGATTCTAGGAGTCTGAGACTTTGGGACTCTAGAGGATTTGGGATGTAGCATTGTAGAGATATCAAAATGGTTTGAAGGCCAAAACCACATGGCCATCTTCCAAGACTTCAGAAGTTTGGAACTTCGGGAGGTCTCGTGCGTAGATAGCAAGGAGACATTCAATGCCAAACTCTAAATTCCCCGCTAGCCTGCGCGTCAAATGAGGGTTAAATCAGTCTTCAGATTGGTTGATGGATGGACCTTCCCTATGGTAGGTAGGAACCAAGAGATGATACTAACAGGATGAAGCCACGGGGGCATCACGTGGACCTCAACCAATGAACGCCCGAAGAACTTCAGGAAGCTATAAGATTTAAACCAAGGGTCGGTTTAGAATCTGGTAGTAGTCGTTAGAAATCTATGGGCAAGTAGAAGAGAATGAATCATTTTGGAGAGATGATTCGAGATGAGTTAGTCAAGGAAAAATGAATTTATGATGCCTTACCATGGGTGTGTTACATTGGATGAGGAATGCGCAAAGTTATATGAAGAAAGTACACAAGTGTGGTCTCCTTTAATGGAGGATGCAGAGTTAGAAGAAATAGAACATAGGTTATAGAATGAGCAAGAGAACTTTGACAACAACAAAATGAATGACTACAATAGTAGAGAATAGGCAGTTGTATCTTGTGATCAACCAAATTAAAGTTGAATAACATACTCTTGCACAGAAGCTTGAGTCACTACAAGAGGAATCATTTCTCGTGACATAAGAAATTGTGGCTGCACAAGGCATAGTAAAGAAATTAGTGCAAGACAAGGCAGAGGAACTTAAGACCTCCATTACCAAATGGACATCAAAAATGAGTTTGGAGAAAGAAGCACAAGAAAAGGAGAAGTTCGCAACTGCAAAGGAAAGTTTTATGAAGTTCATTGTGATGTGACAGGAAGCACATCGGAAGGATTCAGTCGATTGATACAAGCCACATGTGATTGTTGGGGACCTATTGGGACCAGATTTTAGGACTTGTTTTTGGAACTATGCAGTGTGATCAAAAGAAGGAAAGACAATTGGTGCACTTTCATGGATCAATGCGTTCAAAGGAAGGTATATTTTTGGAAGCCATTAAGAATTTTGGGTCCATTGATACAGAATAATCCCTATTATAATTGTATAAATACATAAGGGTTTTGTGGTAGATGGAAGGTAATGAATGTAACATAGAGGGAGAGAAATGTATTAATATCTAAGTATGCAATGTATGCAGAGAGAAGAGTGAAAGGTATGTAATATATGTAAGAGTGAAGACTAAGAGAGGGAGATAGAGAGATAAACGAACAACAAGAGCATAATGTATGAGCGCAGTGGGCATATTTTGTAATAGATGTTCTGAATAATATAATAAGAATTCGGTCATTATGTGTGTAGCCCATCTTGGGTGAACCATGTTAAATCATGGTTTCTATGTTTTATGACGTGCTTGTTTTTTTATTTATTGTGCACATGAAATATATGTTCCATTATTATGAATATGTTACATGTTATTATTTTTCTATGCACATGATGTAATCCTGAATAAATGCTAAGATAGAATGGTTGTACGGATTTCCTCCAATCCCTTAAACACTGTAGAAACTGGGTTCCTGCAATCCCCATAGATACATCAGGTGATACTTCACTTGCTGTCAGGAGATGTCGAAAGGTCCGATATTTGAGGATTTTGTTGGTGAATTCATGTTGAACCTTGTCTTTTCCCACCATGCACAAAAAAATGGTTTTGTTGCTAGGACCATAGTATACAAGGGAGATATTTGAGTGAGTTATTTATAGATCTAAGTTACTATTATAGGAAAATCCCCCTACAGACAGGTGAACTTCCTCTTGGATCTAGACCCCTATAACCAAGATAGAAAGGTGCTAACTTTGGTCACTAACATCCCTTTAAACCTAGCTAAACTAATCTATAGAGAAGAGGAAGAAGATGTACCTTTTTTACGAAGTTTGTCCTCGCCCAATTCCAAGTTGAGATATGATCCACAAGATATTCAATAGCTCCTACAATCCAATCAAATGCAAAGCATGCTTCCTATTCTACTACAATTAATTCAAAACTAGATCTATATATAAAAGACAAGTTCATGTAGGCATACACAGCCTTGAAAGAAACATGCCAAGCACATGTATTAATGAGAAATCGATATCAATACTTACAGACATTTGATGAAGTTGCAGAAACCTCTTCCATCTCTCCTTCTCCATCCCCTTTCTCAAATAATCCACAATCAAAATGACTATGCTTCACTGATTATATCCCTTATGAGATCATAAGTTTGATGCCTCCACAATACCACTTCTCATGAGATCATAAGTTTGGTATCTCTAAAACACCATATATTCTTCACCATGAGAAGGCCTCCTTATATAATCTTGGAGAGACCCAACCACCTTAGATATTCTTGGGATAGATTGAGGATCCTTCTCCAACAGTTGTGGATCTTCCCTAAGATCCATCCTTGACATCAGATTCGAATCCAACCAACTTCAAAGATGAGGGGGATTTTTCCCTAATTTTCCTCAACAATCCAAGATTTCCTCAAACAACCCAACACTCCCCCAGAAGGGCGCACAGAGTGCTGGAACAATCCCCTAAAGAAGTTAAAGGAGAGTTGGAAGTCCCTGACATCAGGTAGTGGAGCACTACCCAAAATTTCCTCAAAAAATCCCACCGCTCCCCCATAAGGGTGCATAAAGCACTCAAATGCTCCCCCAAAGAAGGTCAATGAGAGTTGGCACTCCCTAACAGTGGGTAGGGGAGCGTTGGCCTTCAAAAATCATTTTTAAGTGGTTTTTTTCATGGAAAAATATTTCTACTCTTCATCAAATGATTTCTTCTTCTTTAACTAGTCTCTAAGGGTGTCTTCAAGTGTTCCTTGTGATTTCGTTTGAGACACGACATGGGAAAGATGATTGTATGATGTCTGTGACACTTGTAATGATGACAATAGGTCATCAATGAAGTGAGTAATTTTGATGTGTAACAGATTGCCCCCTAAAGTGCAAAGTTAGAATATGGAAACTAATGACTAAATTACTTTGTAGAATTTTTTGAGGAAGGGTATGGACGCGAAGAACCTGGTAGAAGCTACACAAAAACATCAAACAAATATTATGACATGTTTCAAACCCAAGCCAGGCATACCTATGCTTCAGTGATAAATACTTGCAAGGTATGGCTGCCATAAGATACACTGTGGATCCATACTTATATTAACAAAGAGTATAGCCACAAAAGATACAATGTGGATCTATACTTCCATGACATGAACTGATCATTGCCACAAAAAATACACAGTGGATATACAAGGAAACAAGATATAGGCACAGACCAATACAAAGTGGATATATGTGACAGTATATGTGTAAATATTCAAGATAAACTCCGCCGCAACCTGGGAAAAGTGCATAACAGAGTGAATACTCAACCTGGGGTCTTCCTACCAATCCCGATGTAGTACGAATCTAACCATGTGAATAGTTTTCTTGATGTCAAACATGGTAGAAACTGTTTGATTACCAGTCAATGAGGTAAACCGTTAACACGCACGAGGGAAATCACCATTGATGTCAATTATTCCCAAGGTACCCATGTACATTCCAATGGATGTGAATATGTGAGCTGAAGTCAAACATCTATGGAATCATCCAATCAGAGGTCAATGATGTAAACCAACTTTCGGAAGCGAGGAGGCCTACCATTGAGGAATGTGGTTCCCAAGGTACTAACTGGTTTCTAAGTCTAATTCTCGGATAATGTGATGAAGTTGACAAGAAAAAACTCATTGAAGGAGGGCCTTGGTGTATCCCTCATCAATGACACGAAACTGACACAGAGATATAAATTTGTAGATCAAATGAACATGGATTGACATGGGTATTGAAACAAGGAATTTGTGATGGTTGACTCTCGAGGCAGATACTTCCCTTGAACATTGAGGCACTACAACAGAAACAAGACATGGACCAAAACATGATGATGAAATGGACACTGTGACTTTCATCGAGTGACCCAAAGAAGTAAAAAAACTTAGAGGAATTGTTTAGTGCAGAGGTTCATCATATTAAAATGTATGCAAAGACAAAGTGTCGTGTTCAAGGGTGACCATACGAGTGACTAGTGATGTTTTCAAAAATTGTTTGTCTTGCTTCCTTAAATTTTTTCCCCCATCTAGATAGATGAGTACCTCTTTTTAATTTAACGAGCTCAAGGAGGGTAACACATGCTCGATATAACTCGCCTTTGGTAAGTCCCTCTTCCTTTGTTTAATGACCTGGAATAAGTAAGGGCTCGGTCCCATACGGGCCCTTCAATGTATGATTTTTTAACGAGTCCAGAGAAGGTAAACTCAATGATTTTTCATGTTTATAGAGTCTGAAAAGAACTTAAAGACGACTCCAGTGTTGTCCTTTTTCGTAATGTTAGTCTCGCGAGTCCGAAAAAGAGATAAATTATCACTCGAAAGACACCTTTTCAAACCTTTTAATGAGTGGGAAAGGAAGAAAGATCACTCAGAAATATTTTCATGCTTAGAGAGTTTGAAAAGATCTTAAAGATGACTCCATGGGGGTTCCTTTTTCGTGTATCCATGCGAGTTCGAAAAAAAAGATAAAATTTTACTCAGTTGCGTTCTCATGTTTTTTTTAGTGTGAGAAGGAACTAAGACCATGCTCGTTATTGGTTTCATTTTTACACAATATTGAAACAAAATTAAAGTATTCTTGTAAATTCCCAATGTAATCTCCAAAGGTTGGGATACCCATGGATGGTTGGTATTCTTCCCCCAGCTTGAAATTCTAGTGGCATAACTCCATAATGATAATCAAAGGCTAGAGATATGCCCCCCAAGCTTCAATTCATTCAGTGACTTTGAGGTTGTCACCAATTTATGTACTAGATTGAGAAAAAGGATACAGGTGGATGAAATGAAGGTTCAAATACGAGACCTAACGAAAGACTTGACTCAACATCTATGAGATCTGGTGAAAAGACTCGACTCGACATCTATGAGATCTAGTAAAAAGACTCGACTCAATGGGAGAGATGACTCTTTCATTGTTTAACGAGATTGACATAGGAAAAGAACTATGCTCAGGGTTCCAGGTTCAATCCCTAGATTTTTGTTTCATTTTTTAATGAGATTGCTACAGAGAGGAAAAACTATGCTCATGACCTCTGTTTCATTTTTTAATGAGCTTTCCATAGAGAAGAAAAATATGCTCGTGGCTCTAGGTTCAATCCCCAGATTTTTGTTTCATTTTTTAACGAGCTTGACACAGGAAAGGAACTATGCTCATGGCTTCTGTTTCATTTTTTAATGAGCTTTCCACAAAGAAGAGAAACTATTCTCATGACCTCTCCTTAATCATGGATTCCAAGAGCATAATTCTCTGGAAGGAAACCATGTTAAGGGACAAAACTCGATCATGGATTCCAAGAGATATTCACTGGATGGAAGAAAAATGTTCCAGAAGGAACACATTTTGAGGGCCATGACAGGGGTAAGGAGATCAGGCTCCAATAGCCCTACCGAAGAGATCACCATGTCAACTACCATATCTATGTCATCGAAAGTTGAAGTCATGGCATACAACTCCACATAATTGACCTGTGGCAGGGGTGACACATCTGCATATAAGAACCGTTTAGGGAGTTCATTGAGTTGATGGTGAATTCAAGGCCAACAAATGAAAGTTGATCAATAGTCACAATTATTCCATCATGCAGGAAAGATATCACATGAGAAAGAGTGGACACAATATCTTTCATGGCATAGACATAATATTTCCCAACGAGTAAATCGAAATCCAAGGGGTCCTAGACTACCATAGCATGAATAAAGACAACTTTCCCTCCCAAAGTTAAGGGAAACTGGGGAAGGATCCCTAAAGGGTGACTGGTTCTTTTGTTAAAAGTGAATAGAGTCTGGGTAACCGAAAAAAGTTGAGGATAACCCAAAGCTTTCCAAGCAATAGAGGAAAAAATACTAACAGACGAACCTTCATCTATCAGCGCATGAGGAACGTCCCGACCACAAACTTGTACTTTAATCTTGAAAGGAATGTGAGAGGGAAGATGAGGTCCAATTAGCACACCCCAATCAAAAAGGATGGCCTCATTACTTGGAGGGGGTTTCACAGGAGAAGGAGGAATGCCCCCCAGCATAGTAGATTTTGTATCAACGAGAAAAACATGGGCATAATCGGGCTTACTCTCTAGTGGGAGACTAGGATCGATTGATAACGAAATCAAATCGACCACTTGGGTTTCATTCTCCAACAGGAGAATGGGGTTGACAGGTGGAAAAGGATCGACCACTTGGGTTTCACTCTCTAAGGGGAGAGCAGGATCGACCGAAGATGGGATCAGATCAACCACTTTGTCAAATGGTTCAACTAGAGACATGACCAGATTGATGACATGATCAACCAAACTGACCGATGAAGGGACCAGAGCAACCAATTTGGCACTCATAAGACGAGAAGTTTGATTGACCATGTTGGCACTCTTCAGATGAAGGGTGGGACTGACTAATGATGGGACTAGATCAGTCACTTGGGTTGCACGTTTTAGATGAAAAGTGGGACTAATTGATGACAAAACTGGATCAACTAATTTGGTTAGTTATTCAACTGAGGATGAAAGTAGATTGACCACCTGATCAACTGGACTGACCGAGGATGGAACCGTATTAACCATTCCATCAACTAACGATGGGTTGGGGGAAATCTTACAATAACCAATTGGAAGTTGAAGCTCTTCGAAAAGAGAAGAAGCCTCGTCCATACGAGGACAAAGGTGAGAATAATGATCACCTTCACATAACATACAAGGAAATTTGACAGTTGTCTTCTTCTTATCAACCTTAACATCACTAGTTGATGGGGTGTCACCAACATGTCTAGCAAGGGCTGATGACATGGAAAACCACATTTCTAATACCTTGGAAAGACCAGGGAAATCCCTCAGGAAGTGGTCTCCCTTACAAAGACCGCAAGGAAATTTGGGTTTCAAATTATTCGTTTTAATCTTGTCGACCTCATCAACGCCCCTAGTATGATTAATAGTAGTTGGTTTCTTGGATTCAACATCTTATATGATTGGAGTCTTGGTCCTTTTTGGGTTCTTTTTCTTCTTCTTCTTATCAACTTGGCTACTCGCTTTAGATCTTTCACTTGGAGAAGAAGGAGAAAGGGAAGGAGACTTAATGGGTGAAGAAGGTGAAAAGTTGACATGAGTTTGATGTGTGGGTGGTGTACTTACATATGAAAAATTAGGTGCAGTTGAAGAACTGGGACTATTCGATATCACCGGAGTGGGGAACAACGAAACTAGTAATCTGATGGTGAGTCCTGGAAGACTCAGTGTGGCAATGTATGGAGGACCAATGTTTCCAAAAGAAGGAAAGGTGTAAGGTTCCCCATGAAAAGGGGTTACTCCATTGGTACTCTCTGGAGTTGATGCCATTAAAAATGACTTGACCTAAGGTCCACTAAGTAAAATAAACAACACACGCTATGAATCTAAGAAGAAAACAATCAAACAAATCTTCCCACAATGAAACCACTAGTTGGTGATGAAATCCAATGTCGCGACATCAATATAGGAAGGGGAGAGGATAGAGTGGGTTGATTAGTTACATTGGTGACCTACTTAATGGAATTACGCCTTGGTGCAAGCTTCCATACAGTAAATGTAGATTTACCCTAAAAAAATCCCAAGTGAGTTTGACCAACGTCTATTCTAGGTACAGTGAGACTTCCCTTCACAGTCACCTTGTGTAAGACCCTGACGATTATGGCTACTAAGGTCACCAAATTACAGTCAACCTGTGGGCGGGTATAGACTACAGTCGACAGTCCAGTTTGAGCATATGGGTAGCATAACAAGTCCAAAATCCTTCAAGAGAACTGAGGACAAGTGGACCGGTAGAACTCTAGAGTACCCCAAACAGATTTGGAATTCACGAAGCACTGAGACCAAATGAAGATAGTTGAACCTCAAGAAGAACCCCCAATATACGATCTGACTACTATGAATGATTGAACCACAGAGGGATAATCTCTGTAACTCTCTCGAATGTGACCTCGTGTGTAACCCCTGTGTTAGAGGGGGATCCCAATAAGCTGATACGAAAATTCTATTTTCTCTCCCTATTGCAAGAGGATAAGTTTGTTTGACAAATTTGGAAAGTTATCCTTTCAACCTATTCCAAATCCATACACTTTAAACTAATGTGAGTTTGCTAACAAAAAATGTAAAAAATTCTGATAAAGTTTAGTTTAGCACTTGATTTTAAGGCTGTTGTTTACTCAGAGGTGCATGAGAGTGAAAACCGATGATATTATGACTCAATTCCCAAAACATGTATAAGAAATGATAAGCAGTCTTTTCTTTAAATAAATGTCTATTTAAGGGAAGGAGAATGGATTTTCCTTTCACTGTCAAACACTACGATGCAATGACCTCATGCAATTGTTATCAATCAAGAATCCAATACAATGCTAAAATGTTTAAAAATTGGTTCCAATATCCAAAAACTAAACATGAAAAAATATCCTTTTGTTTATATGTGACTGATAATCAGTTTGATGTAAAGCTTCCTATGTTAATCATACTTCAAGATCTGTGTGATTTAAGCAATCAGAAGCAAACTTCACATAAAAAAAAACACACCCTCGTTGTGATCAAACAAGAAACAAAAAGAAAACCAAATTCAAATAGGAGGAAATGATTGGAGAAAATACCTCAAAGATCAAAATGAAATAGTGAATAGATATTTGAATTTCCTAACAACAACTTTCATTTAGTCAGATAAATGAGAAGAAAACAGTGGATCGACTCCAAATATAAGGGAAGAAGAGTGACTCAAAGAAAGGAAAATAGATGTCAAAAATCCAAACAAAACATCATCAATCCTTAGAAATCAAATAGTTGGAGGCTAAACAAGGACACATTGAGATGGTAATAACCCTGCGTAGATGAAAAAGAAAAAACTAGGCTCAGAGATCAACTCCCAAAAAGGTTTTTTAGCAGAAAAATACCAGCGCTCTGGTGTCAATGGTACTAGAGCATTGTAACGCTCTATGGGATTCTGCAAGGGAGTGCCACCACTTTGGTTGTAGAGGCAGGGGAGCGTGGCCTCTTAGAACTCAAAAACTTTCCCAGAAATAAAAAACTCAAGAAAATCCATAAATTGAGTGTGTATGGAATGAATTCAAGATCCAACAACACATATAAGAATCATATAAACAACATGAATAATATCTAAAGGTGAGAAAAGGCCAAAAACAAGACCAAGGAAGGAAACCAAAACTGAAAGCATTGTTCCCCAGTGGAGTCACCAATTTCTGTTACAGGAAAATCCCCCTACGGATAGGTGAACTTCCTCTTGGATCTAGACCCCTATAACCAAGACAGAAAGTTGCTAACTTTGGTCACTGACATCCCTTTAAACCTATCCAAACTAGTCTATAGAGAAGAGGAAGAAGATGTACCTGTTTTACAATGTTTGTCCACACCCAATTCCAAGTTGAGCTCTGATCCACAAGCTCTTCAACAGGTCCTACAATCCAATCAAAGACAAAGCATGTTTCCTATTCTACTACTATTAATTCAAAACTAGATATATCTGTCAAAGACAAGTTCATGTAGGCATACACAACCTTGAAAGAAATAGGACAAGAACATGTATTAATGAGAACTCGATAGAAATACTTACATACCTTTGATGAAGTTGCAACAGCCTCTTCTAGTTCTCCTTGTACATCCCCTTGCTCAAATAATCCACAATCAAAATGACTATGCTTCACTGATTATCTCCCTTATGCGATCATAAGTTTGATTCCTTCAATGTCTCCACAATACCACTTCTCATGATATCATAAGTTTGGTATCTCTAAAACTCCATATATTCTTCACCATGAGAAGGCCTCCTTATATAATATTGGAGAGACCCAACCACCTTAGAGATTCTTGAGATAGGTTGAGGATCCTTCTCCATTAGTTGTGGATCTTCCCTAAGATCCAGCCTCGACCTCATATTCGAATCCAACCAACTTCAGAGATGAGGGGGATTTTTCCATGATTTTCCTCAACAGCCTAAGATTTCCTCAAACAACCCAGTGCTCCCCTAGAAGGATCCACAGAGTTCTGGAACGCTCCCTCAAAGAAGGTCAAGGAGAGATGGCACTCCCTGACAGTGGGTAGTGGAGCATTTCCCAAACTCTCCTCAAAAAATCCCAGAGCTCCCCCAAAAGGGTGCATAGAGTGCTGGAATTCTCCCCCAAAGAAGGTTAAGGAGTGTTGGCACTCCCTAACAGTGGGTAGGGGATCGTTGGCCTTCAAAATTCATTTTTAAGTGGTTTTTTTCATGGAAAAATCTTTGTACTCTTCATCAAATGATTTCTTCTTTTTTGACTAGTCTCTGAGGGTGTCTTCAAGTGTTCCTTGTGATGTCATTTGAGACACGAATTGGGCAAGATGACTGTATGTTGTCTACAACACTTGCGACACTTGTAATGATGACAATTGCGACACTTGTAATGATGACAATAGGTCATCATTGAAGTGAGTAATTTTGATGTGTAACAGCTACAGAAATATATGGTGCCACCAAAGGTAGGAGCATCCACATCGCAAATAAATAAAATATGCATTAAGGAGGAATAAATACTAGTACAAGCAAAAACCCCGAGAGTAGAGGCATCAGATGGAGTCAACTTTACAAGGGCATATGTGCCACCTAGGAATCCAACAACAAAACCATTCAGACTTCCCAAGGAGTTGAAGTATGATTATGTTACACCAGTGATTCCACCTGGGGTAACCATTGAGGGAGATATGTTGGGAACATTAGGAAGTCTATGGTTTTTTAACCATGATCCAGAAGACCTAAAGAAATTTATGAAGCTAGCACCACAAAAATATCTTCACATAGGACGCCTCCCAGACTCACTGGTACTCAAAGTTGATCCACATGAGTGGGAAATAATACTGCAAAAAACATGCATAATCAACATGTTGGAGATCCCACATTTTGGAAGAATCACATAAATCAACATCTGTGTCAATTTATTATTGCATTGCATTCACGAAGGGTTTCTCTAGTTGGACAAGCCAATTTCGATTGATACATAACTTATAGCGCATATTACAGGATTGGTGATAGCAGGGGAATACCTACTACCCTTGTTCATGGATAATACCCGAGAAAAAGCATTAGCAGAAAATATGAAGGAAAAATATGGCATACACAGAGGAGCACAATGCTTAGCATCGTGAGAATCAATGATGATTCAGTCATATTTGTGATGCATGTGTTAGCTTGCAAGTTACTAAGGAAACGTCATAGATATCAAGTGCCAGTAGGAGTAATAGAAGCAAAAAAAAAGTGTGCAATAGGAGTGAAGATGAACTGGGAGACTTTTTTGGTGAACCTATTTTTAACCAATTGTAGACAAGCATAGGAGAAAGGAACGAAGTTTCACTATGCATGGTTACTAATTTTGATTTTATTGGTTTCTTGGAGGGATCTGAAAGAAACCCAATTCCTAGAAGGTACACAACAATCGTTCCTGGTGGCGTTGTATGTTTCTTTGTGGCATACCGCACATAAGAATAGGAAAATGGACAACAATATCACTTTCTACATCTATAAGGAGATAATTCACCAATGTGTTGAGAGGATACATCATGTATTATACCTTATAAAGATGAAGCATACAGATAAATCATGCAATATAATTTAGGGCCACACCACATGGACACTCAAGAAAAGAGGGATCCATATTAACAATGGTTTCTAACTAGCTATAGGTTCATAGAACAGAATTTGAGCTAGATAATAAAATTTTCTGGGAAGAAGAGTGGAGAACCCCAGTGTCGAAAATAGCACAAAAGGAAATGTAACAATAAGAGAAGGATCAAGAAGAAGAAAATGAACATGAAGAACAAGGGAATAGTGCATGAAACACTTAGGAAACAACACCGCACACTGGAGGGAAGATAAAAAATAATCCTAAGGGGCACTCAACACATAAACAAAATAAGAGGAAAGTCTCAAAGGAAGCATCTTTCCAACCCTTAATTGAAGATGACTTGGAGAAAATTGGAGATTACGTGAAAGAAGGCACTGAAGAAGAATTTCATCGAGTTGTGTAGAAACAACAGGAAATGCACACAAATGTGCAGGCACGGATAGCTACACTATGAAAAAATTTGGAATCTTCCAGGATAGCGCCAATCCAAATGACAGAAGAGTAACAGACAAAGATCACAACAAAGACAACATTTTCATGACCAACAACATCTCAACGACAAAGATCACAACAAAGACAACATTTTCATGACCAACAACATCTCAACCATCATAAGCAACAATAGAGCATTGGATCATGAATATATCTACCACTTGGGCCATAGAATTCCCCATGACAAAAATGTATTAGAATGCACAAGAATTAATTCATATCGATTTAGTGTTGTCACATTTACCATTGTACGTACTACATAGCTTGCAGACAAGTGTCACACAAGAGATCTAGCTGCATGTAGAATCAACTGCCATGGAGTTGTTCAAAGCGACTGCATACAATGATGCACTACACATAGAATACAACAAACTCATGCTATAATGGGAAGAGGTTGTGCATAAAAAAGCAAGGTTGCAACAGGTAGTGTAGGAGGTATACAACAACTTACTAGAGGTACCAATGGAAGTAGATACTCCCTTGGAAGAGCAAGTGAAAAAGATAAGCGAAGCGATTCAGGTATTTCGTGCAAAGATGGTTGATTTGGAAGCTCGCATAACATCAAGTATCCCACCATAAGAGAGGGAGAATTGAGAGAAGATATCCATGACCACTATAGAGAGCATTAGGAGTTTCGATAAGGAATGCACAAATTTATATGAAGAAAGTACACAAGTGTGGTCTTATTTGATCGAGGATGCAGAGATTTAAGCATTAGAGAAGAGGTTACAGACTGATCCAAAAAATCCTTATATGCTTATTAATATTTTAATATGTAAAACTCATCTACTTGATATTCTAAACAAAATGATTGCTTGATTGTATGCAAATTACATGTGAAGAACTCATCTAACCAGATCCACTTTAATGATAAAATAACTTCCAAATAATTAAGCTTGAAATGAAAAACAATAATGAAATCACATACACAAGTTGGAAAATGGATTTCATCCAATTTAATGATACCTCTCCGAGTCCACTTCCAATAGAGAAATTTTTTTATTAATGCTCAAATACTTGCATTTTACAATGACCTTTTTACATGTTTCTCAAATGTATAAATGGAGTGCACTGTTGGATTTTTGGTGAAAAATCATGCAAACTGAGTATAAATTCTTGAAATTCCATCAAGGTACCAGTTGGCACACTTTATAGTGTATCCTCACAACTTTGGTACCCTTGGGCATGAGTTACGAGACTAAAATTTACATTAATGCTGTCCCAACCTCGATCCACGTGCCCATTAAATAGGGAGTGGGCCCTTAACCAAATCTTGAATTTTGTTGTATGCTTTAACTATAGGTTAGTTATTTTTTTTTAGAAAACCATATGTATGGTTCTATGGTTAGAATCACGGCATATAAAGCAATAGATCAGGGATTCTATTCCTTGTGACCCTTGGCATATTCTGTGGTTTGTATTTTTATGGTTACAACTATACATAATATGGTTACTATGGAATATATTTTTTAACCTCCGTGAAAAATGTGGTGTTGGTCATATGAAATATCTTAATAACCATGGGCTAGGGTCAAAGGATTAGGTCGATGACCCTTTAACGACCCAATTGGACTTTAACATTAATTCAAATATATTACTTGTCATTGACCTACTGAGTCTTATTGTATGGCGTGTTGGTAGTGGGGGCTATGTTAATTCTTCAAGAATTTATGAAGGTCACGGTTTCAAATCCCATAGATTCCATATATTTTACATATCTCTAACCATTATAAGCCAATGGGAGGTCACCACATGGTGGCCTCTCATTGACTTAACCTTTCCAGTTCTCAACCAGTAATTGGACCACTTGGATGGTACCTTGTTCAGTTAGCTACCAATAATCATGTGCCATGTGTCACCCTTGCAGTGGTGACAAGTGTCACCATTATGATGTCATCACCTGTCATTTTGAAATCATCTTTGACTTTGACCTTGACTTTTTACTAGGTTTTCCTGAACTTTGACCACTCATAACATTTTCATACAAACTTCATTCGAGGAAATATTTACGCCATTGGAAATATATTTCAGAGCTCTATGCATTGCTGGTATTTTAGAGAGAATTTGGGATGGTCAAATTTTGAGCATTGCTAAACCATTATAGACCTCTGTGGATGTTCCATATCTTTCTGGACCTCTGTGAGCATTCCTAGATCCTCCTAGATGATTCCTCCCCATTGGAATACTTTTGGACCACCAAATTTTTGTATTTACTTAGCAACTAAGTGAGGGTAGATTTCCCTCACCCTTCCAAATTCCATCCATTTTTATTTTCTTGGTTTTACCCCTTTAAGACCAACTCGAAGATATTATACATCACCTCACTATGAAGTTCTAATTCTTCTGTCGAGAATGGAATCTTATTGTAGCTTGTCCAAATATTCTAGAGTAGAATCATCAACTACTGGAATGTGAATACTTTAATATTCATCCATAATCATAGGAGGTTCATAAAGCTTCAAATTCTCAACATTTAACATTGAATATATTTGCATGTAGGATGGTAGATCTAAATGAAAGACATTAATACCAATCTTCTCCAATATCTTGAATGGACCATATCAGGTTGGACTTAGCTTTTTACCTTCTCCTTTCATTCTATATTTTTTGATATGTAACCATACTTTATCACTGACTTCAACCTCATGATCAACCCGATGTCTGTCATGTCTTGCCTTGTACTTGGTTTATCTGTTCTCCAATTGTTCTTGTATTTTTTTATGTAACTTTTGAATATTTTGAATGAACATTTTAGCTTTATCTATATCATCTTGTCCATATTGTTTACCTACTTATCCAAAAAAAAATTCCATAGGTGTCTTAGGAAAGTACCCCAAACATAATTCAAAAGAATTTTTTTGAGTAGATGAATGCGTGGCATGATTGTATGCATGTTGTATATAAGGTAACTATTCATCCCATAATTTGGGATGCTTGATGCAGTATCCTCNGTACCATTGTTCTATTCACCACCTCTATCTGTCCATCTGTTTGTAGATGAAAAGTTGTTCTCTTCTTCAATTTAAATGAGACCAAAAATTTCCCAAAAAGAGAGATTCTCGATCTGTTATTATAGATGTAGGAAGTCCAAAATGATCCCATACATTAGCGAAGAACATTTGTGATGTTTTTTCATCCGCGACCTATTTCTTGCATGGCATTAAAATAAAGATCTTGTTAAATCTGTCGACTACAAAATATAGATAATCATGACCTATAATATACATCGACAACCCCCCTACAAAGTCCATGGAGATGCTTTCCCATGGTTGAGAAGGTACTGGAAGCGATGTATATAATCCTAACTTTTTGTTGCTAGGTTTACTTGTGGAACACATAACACACCCTTTGATATACTTGGAAACTATTTCGTTCATCCGAGGCCAATAAAAAAACCTCTATAACTATGCATTTTTCTTACCAACCCCGAAATGACCAGAGATGAGAGATGTATAAGATTCTTTGATTACATTCACTCTTTCATCTCTTGGTATACATAATTTTCCAAGATGATATAACAAATTTTCATGCATATAATAATATGATTGTTGATTTTTGCGAGTTAATGCATCATATACTTCTTTAAAATCATCATCCCTAGCATATTGTTTTATATAAATTTCACGTGATAAAGGATTATACTTGAGTATTGCATATGCATGAATTATTGGTCTTCACAACATATCTACAGCCTTGTTATGAATACCCTTCTTATAAATTATTACCAAATGAAAATTGATGTAGGAACATCACTCCACATTAGCAATGCCCCAGCATTCCAGCACATCAATGCACATTTTAGGGAGGAAGAGGCATTAACCCTCCCATTTTTAAATTTGAAATATAATTCTATATGAAGTCATGTTGTAATCTTGAGTAAAAACCAAGCCATATCTTTGAATAGACAGAAGATAAGGCCGCCTTTAATGGATGACAGGTTGATGGCTCTAGGCTCAATTCAGACTAGATGGTCATTTATGAAACTTCAATATAATAGATGAGGTTAGGTGGAGATGACAATATTGTAGAGCCCTCTTTCGTAAGGAGATCTTGTATCAAATTTCATGAGGAGAATGAGAGTGAGTCTTAGGAGACTTAGGAGGTATAATAGTTTTGAGAGAGAGCTTGAGAGAACTAGGACTCTGTTATAGTCCATTTTTTGTAAACATCTGTATAGACACACAGAGATAATAGAAATGTGGTTTTTCCTACACATAGTGTGTTTATGTATTTGTGTTCATTATTATGCTTGTATATGCCGTTCATGTTGTGAATGCATGAATTGGTGAAGTATTGAATGATTTTCAATTGTTTCTCTTCTTTGATTTTTTGAGTGCAAGGAGTGCACATGGTCCGCAAGGCGTACGTTGACAGAGGTGGGTTAACCTCAGAGAATATCAGGAGAGATTATGTTGAACCTTCATCAGTAGAAGTTCAAGGAGTGCACATGAAGAACTTTGTGTTGGGTTCAAAAAGAGATAGATTTACTAAACACTCTGTAAGGAGGAGCTTTGCAAGGTGTGCATTGAGCAGGGAGAATGCCAGGAGGGAGAGAAGAATTTATTTTCAAGAAATCCTTCGGATCTGAGTTTGACGAAATCCAAGAAATGTAAGGAGTGCCTGGGAGAGTGAAATCTTTGAGGAGATCAAGCTCAGAAGAGATAACTCAAGGAGTGCATATGAGACAAACTTATTCTAAGTCCAAAAGATAAGAAGGGATAATTCTTTAAAGAGTGTAAGCAATACCCAAGATAGTCGAGTTTGCAAGAGAAAATTCAAAGGCCGAAACCTTTGAACACTGAAAAAAATATTCCAAATCAGAAGAACTCAAAAGATCAAGAGGAGGAGTGACAACAACCATCATATCGGTTGTGGGGCGGAGCCTAGACCATCATATCAGTGTCCAATGAACATAGGAAGAACAAAGGAGAAGAACAGATCACATCTGCTGGATCAAAGAGTAGAGGATCATCAATCGTTGGATCCAGATAGAGGTGCACAAGCCTTAAAACTGTGCACACACAGGAGAGTGGAATCAAAAAATTCTTGAAGTTCCGAAGTCATTTGGGACTGTCCATCATCTGGAAGGAAACGTGGGTAAAAATCCATCCATTTCATGTGAGGATGCTCGAGGAGGAACAAGTGCCCAAAAGTTTGAAACTTTCAAAGCCCAAAGAGCCGGAGGGAATCTGAGTCGTCATATTCAGAGGAACATGTGTCGATAAGTCGTGATATTAGGAGGAAGATGAGGGTGGAATGTTGAAACATCTGAATCCTAAATAGCCGAAGAGACGAGATTCGTCGATCTGTGAGGAGATAGTTGTCAACAAATCTAAGTTTTTGGGTAGACGCACTCCAGGAGAAATGAGTGTATAGGAGTTTGAGACTCCCAAATCCCGAAGCACTGAAGGAGCCAAAGAGAATATGGATCGTCATATGTAGAAAGGACACATGGAAAAAGATCATGAACTCTCGGTAAAATGTTCGGAGGAAAACCTAGCGAAGGGAAATTGAAATATGAGATTTCCGAAGGCTGAAGTCCTGAAGTGGATGATAGTTGTTGATCTGGGTTGGACAGGTGTCACCCGATCGTAAACTTCATAGGATCATACTACACGGTTTTTGTGAAGTAATGTTTTGGAATATCTCGAAGTCCTGAAGCCTGAAACATCCAGGGTCGTTGATCCGAAAGAAAGAGCGTGGATCATTGATTTGCAAGAGGACATGTAGAGGACGAAGACTCACGCCGTTGGATAACCATTGGATCAAGGAGGACATGTGTCAGAGGATCTAACACTCCAGAAAGATTCACTATGGAGGTTTGTGGTTGTGAGGTTTGAAATCTCCGAGGGCCAAAATCCTGAAGCGGACAACAACCATCGATGTGAAAGTGGATGCGTGGTGCCAGATTTGGAATTCCAGGTACAGGGCACTCCAGAGGAAAGAAGAGGGAGAAAGTGCCTAAGTCCCAAAGTGGGAGAAGAACCGTCGATTTAGGGGGGCGCGTGGCAAGATATTGTGTTATTTTGGAGAAATCCCTTCAGAAGGAAATGATAGTTTGAAAACTGAGATTCTCGAAGGCCAGATTCATGGAGGAGATCCTAGCCACTCATTTAAAGGGATAGATGTCAGAAGATCTTCCACTCCAGAATATTTCCATATAGAGGAGAGTAAAGTTTGAAAATTCAAAATCCCGATGCCAGAAAGGTGAAATTAACGGCAGTCATTGATTTAGAGGGGAACTATGTGGTGACAGATCATGAAGATATGAGATCATGAGTGAAGGGAGAAGAGATAGTTGATTGGATAGTTGGCCAGAGGTAGGTAAACATTTGATAACAACTATTGATCTAGAAGTAGCACCGAGAGGTTGAATATCGATAGTGGGGAAGAAATCCAGTGCCAGGTCATGCTCGGAAGATAATATTTCTTGAGAGAGCCACAATTTCAACCTTTGTTTCGACGAAGGGATACATGGCAGCTGGAGGTTAATTGTGGGGTGAAAAGTGGGTTGGTCTAAAACCACTCTTTCCCATGTATGCAATCATATATTTCCACAATGTCATAGCCCATGGGCGTATGTAAAAAGGGACTAGTGAAAAGGGAGCTAACGCCCAAAAATTGAACAGTACTAGAGCGCGTGGACAAAGGGTGCGGGTATCACAGGACCTGCGCTTAATGGGAAAGAGGTGCATGTGTATAATTGTTTTTCAGTTCAATCAAGAGCCCGAAGAGTTGATTTGAGTCATAAGAAATAAATATCCTAAATCAGGAGGTCGCAAAACCCCGAGAGGGTAGGGGGGATGCATCATGTGGTATCATAGCTTGGATTTTCATCTATATATTTCAGGAGAAAGAGAAAGAGGAGAAGGCAGAATTTTGTTTGTAGACAATAGACAAGAGGGAGACAATAAAAGGAGATAATTCAATAACATCAAATGATATCAGAGGTTCAAATTTTCCTATAGACAACAGGCTAAAGGAAGGTAGAGTACTGATGCTCTAAGAGAAGTTTGTTGCATGTGCGCAAAAGAAAAAATTTAAACATCCAGATGAGTTGTAAGAGAATATGGAGATTCTCTCGGATCTAGAGTAATCAATAGACTTTACAGGAGGGAAAGTAGAAGGTGGAAATGGCTACTGAAGGCCATGAGCATGGTCGAAGAGAAGGCGGCAAGCATAAATGCAATCTAGAGATGGTTCTGGAGCTCAATGAGATAAGAGCAAAGATGGAAGAACTAACATTGAAGATGTGGCAAGAGGCAAAGGTACACTGGAGGTACAAATGTCCTCTGAACAGAAAGGTGAAATGGCATGTTCAAAATTTGTTGGCCAGAAAGAAACAACAAGAGTTGAGAAGGTGGTTGAGAGAATTAGAAAACCTCAGTGACACAGAGGAGGAACTGATTCACATATGTGAACCAGAAATTGGGAGACACCTCAGTGATGAGGAGGAGGTGAGATCAGATAAAGATCTCATAAACTACCAGGTGCGAAGAAATAGACTTTCAATTTTTCAGGTGGGCGATGGAGAGAGATCAGGTGGACATCTCGTATGTTGCCAGAAGAGCAGTACTGAAAGTTCAGATTTCCAGGTGGGCAATGAGATGGGATCGATTGTGTTGGTTGTGGAGACTGGTTATCTTTATGATTCGGAGGTCTTTTGTTTTCAGTTGTGTTTATACCCCTTGTAAATGTATATTGTAATTTCATTGTAAATCTGGACCGTTTATTATAAGTTCACAGATCTAATGGTAGAAATTATGTTAGGGTTTTTTTCCCTATAAGGCAACCCTCTGTTATGAGGGAAATGTATTGCAGCTATGCATGATGGAAAATATTGTATTCTGAGATAGGATATTGTGAGAGAAAGAAGAGGAAGTTACAACGTGTTTGTTGTAGGTTGTATCCCTTCATTTGCTGGATAATAATAAAGGAAGGACCTAGCAATTTCTTTGGTAGGCGTATCCCACACTGGGTGAACCATGTATATTTGTGTCTCTATTGTATTGTGTCTCTTCTATATTTTATTTCTGCATTTGTTTTATTTTATTGCTCCATTGTCCTGTTTTTATAACAATTGGTATCGGAGAGAAAGGTAACTCCCAGGAAAGGAGGGTTCCTGGTTCGAGTGGGAGAAATTTCAGAAGATGGAATGTTTAGGGTCAAAAAATTTAATGGCCAAAACTACCAGTTATGGAAGATGTAGATGGAAGATTATTTATATCAGAAGGATCTATTCCTACCATTAGGCAGAGTAGAAAAGAAGTAGACGGATATGAAGGATGAAGAATGGGATATTATTGACAGAAAGGCTCTAGGAACAATACATCTGAGCCTGGCAGCATCGGTGGCTTTCAATATTTTGAAATAAAAGACAACGAAGGCTTTGATGGACACATTGGCTAAATTGTATGAAAAACCTTCGGCATCCAATAAGGTATTTCTAATGAAGAGATTATTTAATATGAATATGTTAGAAGGTGGGTTTGTTGTAGATCATTTAAATGATTTTAATATGGTTACTAATCAACTAAGTTCTGTAAAAGTGGACTTTGATGATGAGATCAGGGCTCTTCTAATCTTGTGCTCATTGCCAGAAAGATGGAACGGCTTGGTCATGGCTGTAAGTAACTCTGTCTCTAGTTAAAATACATTAAATTTTGATGATTCTGTTGGTGTTATCCTTAGTGAGGAGATGTGATGAAGAAGCACAGGTGAGACATTAGGTAATGCGTTGAACATGGAGAGTAGGGGAAGACAAAAGGATAGAGGAAAGGGCTCAGGGAATCACATGAATTCTAGGAAGGGAAGATTCAAATCTAGACTTGGAAAGATAGAGTGTTGGAATTGTGGGAAGAAAGGACATCTGAAGAAAGGCTACAGAGCTCCAAAGAAACAAAGAGATGGACAACAGCAGAGAAATCAAGAAGAAAATGTAACAGGTGATGTGTTACAAGATGCTTTAATTCTTTTTGTAGATAATATTTCTGAGTCTTGGGTAGTACATTCAGGGGATTCATTTCATGCCACACCCCATAGGAAACATTTTCTATATTATGTTCAAGGTGATTTTGGACAGGTTCATTTCGGTGATGATGCACCATGCAAAATTTTTGGAATGGGAAAGGTAAAAATAAAGCAACACAATGGAAACCAATGGCGTTGAAAGAGGTAAGACATGTTCTAGATTTAAGGAAAAATCTAATTTCAACAGGGTAGTTGGAAAGTGAAGGTTGTATATCCATATTTACAGATAAGATGTGGAAGGTCATAAAAGGATCATTGGTGATAACAAAAGGAGAGAAGGTAGGTACATTGTATTTATGTACAGGTAATACCGACTCTTCTATATCTTTAGATTCTACAGGAATGGATACAACATTATGGAATCATAGGCTTGGACACATGAGTGAGAAGGGTATGTAGATACTTCAAAAAAGAAATTTGTTTCCAGATATTAAACAAATTTATTTGGACTTCTGTGAGCATTGTGTTTATGGAAAACAAAAGAGAGTCAGATTTCTCAGAGTCGGAAAAGAAAAGAAGAATGAGAGGTTAGAGCTTGTGCATACAGATGTATGGGGACCAACTCAGGTATCATATCTTGGTGGATCTCATTACTATGTTACTTTTATTGATGATGCAACTAGA
>JASDQU010737690.1:3175-30592 GCA_032191745.1 Picea mariana | reverse complement strand
CAGAAGAAACAGAGGAAGGGGAATGCTTCTTTCACTCACAGATGTGGGTCAAGGGGGCTCCGAATCATTTCATTGTCGATAGAGGTAGTCAGAAGAGCCTGATTTTAGTAGAGGTTGTCAAGCGGTTGGACTTTCCAATGACACTGCACACGCATCCTTACACCATCGGTTGGCTTTGCCAAGGAAGATATCTTCGTGTCAGTGAACAATGTTGTCTTCCCTACAACATAAAGTCTTTCAAAGATGAGGTATTGTGTGATATTTCTCCCCTTGAAGTTTTTAATGTTCTTTTAGGACAACCATATTTGTGGAAGCGTCATGTTGTGTATGAGTCTAGACCCCATAGTGTTATTATTACTTTGGGTAGACAATTATACAGGATCCCAGAGTTAGCACTGCCTACTTATATTTGTTTAATCTCTACTAAGCAATGTAGTAAGGTCATTTCACAGACCGAGAAGTTTTTTTTGTTTGTGATCCCTGCTCATGGTAAGCATAAGGTCATCACCACATTTATGGCCTCTACAAAACACCTCTCTTCACAGCAGAAGCAAGTTGATGGGATCATGGAAGAATACAGAGACATCTTCTTCTCACCTATAGGGATACCAAAACATTGCCAAGTCAAGCATCAAATTGATCTAACCCCTGACACACCTCTACCTAATGGACTAGTCTATCAGCGCTCGCTGATGGAGAATGATGAAATCAGGTGTCATACCCGAGATATTATTCAAAAGGGGCACATCAAACCCAACTCCTCCCCTTGCGAAAGCCCGATTTTATTGGTGCAGAAGAAGGACGAGACTTGACGACTTTGCATTGATTACAGAGCCTTAAACAAAATCACATTCAGGAACCGCTACCCCATTCCTAGGATTGATGACCTTCTTGACCAACTTAAGGGGGGGAATTTCTTGAGCAATATTGACCTAAAGTCTGGCTACCACTAGGTTCCCATCAAACTAATGGATGTATGGAAGACAACCTTCAAGTCTAAGGAAGGTCTCTACGAATGGATAGTCATGCCTTTTGGCTTAGAAAATGCACCAGCCACTTTCATGAGGTTGATGGATGATGTATTGAGACCCTTCACCAACTCCTTTTTAGTGGTATATTTGGATGACATCCTCATCTTCAAAAGAACGTGGGAAGAGCACATGCGGAATATTCAACAGGTTTTGAGAACTTTGTGGCAACACAATTTGTATGCCAACTTGAAAAAATGCTCTTTTGGAATGAACAAGGTCCAATACTTGAGATACATTGTTTATGATCATGGGGTACATGTTGATCTAGATAAGATCCAAGTCATCTGTGACTGGTCATCCCTGACCACACTGAGCGAGATTCAGATACCATTGCTTCCTAAGGGGAGAGGATTGATCCAGGTGGATATTGGTGGCCACCCACCTATTCCAGCTGGCTCCTCATGTCCGTTTTTGTTCAGCACGTTCTTCTGTACTACCTTGTAATTGTGGGTTCTACACNCCCTAAACGTTGTTTTTCTGGATCTCCACAATCAAAATGTCCATGGTGTCATAGTGTTATGGAAGAATGTGTAGCTATCTAAAATACCTTTCCAACAGGCTATTACGTGCCTAAAATGGAGGTCGTATGCAAAAGTTACGGCCCTAGGAAATTGAGGCACCAGATTACACCAACTTACCTATAGGGCCCACATGACTTTTGGCATTTCACCTTCTAAGGTTAGGTTTTTGGATGTCTAGGGTTCTGTAATTCATGAGTAATATAAAAAATACCTATGGAGCCTCATTTTAATCCATTCTTCTCAGAGGGATGCACATAGCAGCCACATCTCTTCTCCGAGAAAGCTACCACCATTTGAGCAAGTTTCAGTTCTACAGTTTTATAGTTTCAGCCTATTTCATTATTTAATAGAAGATATTGTTCACTGTATATTTGTCTTATTCTCCATATCTCTGTGTTTATTGTATTTAGTATGTTAATCAGTTCATTCCACTCCTAAATCCAGATCAAATGTTCATCAACTCGTGTTTATGATTTGTATCACAACCTGATAAAGAATTTGTTTTGTCTTTTTTTTTCCGTTTCACTATCATGAGAAAAAAATATTTACTTGTGCTTAGGAGTCTCTTCATTTTCCCTATGCTCATTAAAGAAAAATTAGTTTTTTTGTAATGAGCTCTGAAAATATATTCAACACCATCCTTGAAAATATGATATTTGTTATCTTCTTGGTATAATACAACCTTCCTGTCAAATATATATAGACTACCCAAGACAATGTCGCAAATGTCAATAGGCACAACGTCTAACTCGACTTCGTCAAAGAACTTAGTTGTAATTGCACATATGATCTTACACTGCTTTATTACGTGCAACTTAGCATAATCACACACCCAACCTAATGGATATGTATTTTTGTGAGGTGTCATATTCAAACCCAACTTCTTAACAATTTCTTTAGATATTAGGTTAACATGAGATCCACTATCAAATAAAGTATCTACCTTGGTATGCTTGATTATCACTATGGCATGAAAAATCTCACTTCTCTTCTTTTGATTAATATCACTTTTCACTTTGGCGGATTGAAATGAAGAATTTGAATTGATAGATGATATACATTTTCTTCCTATGGCCATGATCATAGATTCATATCTAGAATCTGACCCTAGATCCTGATGAGCTGATGCAACCATCTTATGCTTCCCTTTTTCCTCGAATTTCTTTGGTCGTAATTCGGCATGCAACTTCCAACACTGTGTTTCCTCATGTCTCTTTTCTTACAGTGGGAACATGTAGGTCTTCCCTCAACTTGATTCACTATGGATTATTTATTACTCTTCCATTTACCTTTCATTTTCTTCTCAAACTTGAATGGCTTCTTATCTTTGCTCACATGATTACCCTTAGTAGCCTCTAGATGTGTAGCTTGTATTGAAACCTTATCAATGTTAGTAGGTATAAACATTAGAATAGTGTGACAAATATATGAGTGCATGCCACCAATATACTTTAGAAGAGTTTCATGAGTATACAATGGAATCCCTAGTGATAATTCCTTCTTTTTTAATTCTTGTGTATATGCTTGAAGTCTCTAGCCTTTGTCAGGAAATGAGAGACACTTCCACACTAAACCTAGCAGAAGAGAAGAATAATTTAATCAAGAATGCAAATGACAAAGAAATCATACAATACATAAATATTTTACCCTGGAAACCCAAACTGGGAAAACCAACATTCCTTGAGCACTTTGCTCTCTTGTTGTCTTATTCAATCTGAATAAAAGGTTACATGTCTAACCTTGGTACAAACCTAAGACACAATCGATATCATACCCTATTTATTATACAAGAACAACCCTGTAGCCAATCTGGCTTACATCTACATGACCAAGAACCTTCAATTTACACATGTATTAGCCTTTACGACCTTAAAACATGCCTCTTTATAGGCTTTACAACAGGAAAAACCATAAACACTTGGAGCCCAAAAAAGGTTATAGATCCATGTAGAACATTGGCTACAAATCTCACAAATCCTAGGATTATGTTACAATCGACTCCAACCCATATTATCAGTAGACCTTCATTCAGTGTTCAGTCGATTGCCATATGCCTGCCTATCGACCTCTTGTCATTTGAACTCTTCGACTTGATGTCAATTCCTTTACCATGTCAAACTTCCTTAACCTCCGAATTCGACTTTACCTGGTTGAATAACCTTGACCTTCAACTTGTTTTCAATCCACCTTGACTTAGATCATCAGTCGATTCACCTCGACTAGACTTTCACTACAAATAATATGACAACCCAACATTCTCTCACTTGTTTTCTTCTTTGTTGAAACAAGATATTCCTAAAATTTCATTCACAACCCCAAGGAAAAAATTCACATTGCCTCTATACACCAAGAGAGCTTCACAACACTCACAGACTTGGTCAATGAGTCTGTTATGTTTTCCAACATGTCTACTTTCTACAGTAGAACCTTGTTACTTTCCACCATGTCTCTTACCAAATGGTATTATAAATCAATTTTATTAGTCTTTGAATGATAAGTAGGGATGTTTTCTAGGAATATTGTGCTTTGAATGTCGCAGCTTACCTTCATATCTCTCTGCTCAAACCTGATTCTTGAACACAACCTTTGCAACCATACCGCTTCTTTTCTTCCATGAGTGGTTGCCATGTATTTAGCTTCTATTGTTGACAAGGCTACGATTATCTATCACTTACTCATCCAACTTATTTCTCCACCGAACATCTTGAATACATATATGTTGGTCGACCTCTTTCGATCCAGGTCTCCAACCTAGTCAGCATCGACAAAGCCATGTACATTTAATTTACCATTGTCACCTCCAGGTATTCCTTGGTATCATATAACATAGTCCTTCATACCACACAAATACCTGAATACTCTCTTGACACATGTCTAGTGCTCCTTTCTAGGTGTCGACATGTACCTCTTCAACACTTCCACTACATGGGAAATGTCTTGTCGAGTGCAAACCATCGCATACATTTGACTACCAACATAACTTGCATAGGGAACACGTTCCATATATTTCTTCCTGTGTATTTGGACATTGTTCAACAGTAATCCTTGCTCCCACAAGAATTGGCACCTTCACCAATTTTCAATCTTGCATGTTGAATCGTTTCATAATTGTTTCAATATACTTTGTCTGATTCAACCAAATATTTCTAGCGGCTTGATTTCTCTCAATCTCCATTCCCATAATGAATTTAGTCTCATTGAGATCCTTCATGTTGAACTTTGAGGATAACTTCTTCTTCGCCTCCTTTATTTCTTCCATGTTTTTTCCAATCAACAAAATGTCATCGACATACAACACTACATATATGAAATGTCCACCTTCTTCCTTGGAATATATGCAGTGATCAACTTTGCTTCTCACAAATCATAAAATAAGGATGTATGTGTCGAACTTCTGGTACCACATCCTTGGCAATTGCTTTAGACCATAAAGGGATCTTTTCAGTTTCCACACCAACTCTTGCTTTCCCCTTACTACAAATCCTTCAAGTTGTTTCATGTAGATTTATTCTTCCACGTCCCCATGTAGGAAGATTGTCTTCACATCCATCTATTCTATTTCCATATCAAATGTTACAAACAAAGAAATTATTACTCTAATGGAAGTTAGTTTTGCAATAGGGGAAAAAATCTCATCGAAGTCGAATCCATCGACTTAGGAATAACTTTTCGCTACCAGTTGAGCTTTGAACTTATCGACTTGTCCCGCGACATTCATATTCTTCTTGAATAACCACTTTCTACCAATAGGGTTTCTTCCACTAGGTAAATTGACTAAATCTCATGTCTCATTCTTGTGCAAGGATTCCATCTCTTTGACCATGGCGTCCTTCAATATTTTACCCTCTGTAGAGTCGAATTCCACACCGATCGGCTTGAGCTCATCATTGATGGAAGTTAGCACAATGTGGAATGAAATTCAAGTGGATTATTCCTTTTTACTGGTTTTCTTATTCTTTTTGACTTACTTACCACCGAACTCTATTTTTCCACATCTTCCTCATATTCAGTCGACTCATATAAATCATCTTCTTCGTTCCTCATTTCAAACCACACCGTATTAAGATTATTCTCGATATAAACAACTTCCTTAGACTCAGGCTTGCCTCCAACTTCTCTTAAGACCACATCTCAATTGTACACTATTTTCCTTGATGCGGGATCTTAGAGCTTATATTCTTTAATCCCTTCTTTATACCCAATGAAAATACAAATGACTACCTTCTTTTCCAACTTGCTTCTCTTTTCCTTGGGAACATGCACAAATGCATCACATCGAAATAATTTGATATATGAAACCGAAGGATTCTTACCCGACCATACCTCATGTGGAGTCATGTTGACTAGAGTCGACGAAGGAAACATATTCACCAGATATATTGCAGTGTCGATTGCCTGCGCCTAGAATTATTGTGCGAGCCCAACACCACTGAGCATGCCCCTTTCTTTATCCATCAACCTTTTGTTCATTCTTTTAGAAACTCCATTTTTTTTGGGGGTATATGGTGTGGTGCACACTACTTACAGAACTGATCAAATTATTTTCCACAGAATTCACCACCATTGTTAGTTCTTAGCACCTTAATCTTCTTATATGTCTGGTTTTCTACAAAAGATTTAAACTCTTTAAATTTATCGAAAACCTATGATTTTTTCCTTAGGAAATATATCCATGTCTTCATGGATAAATCATATATGAAGGAGACATAATACATGGATCCACCGAGTGAACACATTGTAATTGGGCTAAACAACTCACTATGCACCAATTCTAGAATCCCATTTTTCCTTGTCGCTCCAGATGGGAACCTCACCCGACTTTGTTTTCCATATATGCAATGTTCACAAAATTCGACCTCTAAACCAAATTCAAGGAAACCTTCGACCATACATTTGTTGTTCATATCTCGAAGTAATTTTTCTCCATTGTGTCCCATCCTCTCCTGCCATAGCATGGTCGGGTCGATTTGATCATGTCTTTTTGAGTCGATTTGTATAGACTCATCCTGATTCATGTCGATTTGAGTCGAAGCCAAGTCAACTTTAGGATAAACGATGTTGTTGCATCCATTCAAGTTGACATTCCCTAATAAATTGTACAGGGTTTCATTCCAAACTTCTTTCACTAATACCATCACACCTTTGACCATATTGCATGAATCCTTTAGAAACGGAGTGTGCACTCTAGCATCACTCATCTTACTGACAGATATCAGGTTTCTTGCCAAACCTAGAATGTATATCACACCTGGAAGCATTATTTTCCTCCCACCCTATAGTATCAGTCGAACTCTTCCTTGTCTGACAATTTTGGTTTTCAAGTCATCCCCCAAGAACATATCACCTCCATCATATCATTCATACTCACAAAACCATTCTCTATGTGGTTTCATATGATAGGGTGATCTTGATTCAATCAACCAAAATCCTTGATCTGACTGTGTACTGATCAACACTAGGGACACATCACCTCCTTTATCTGGGGTTGTCTTTCTCTTAGTCGATTGTTTCTCATCAGATCTCGTACTGAATTCCATCGCCCTTGAATTACAACATTTTTTTAATGCCCAGTTTTACCACATTTCCAACATCTTTTTGTCGACTGAATTGGGGATTTAGATCTACCTTTCAACTTAGAATTTCTACCTAAGAATTTACTTTTATCTCCTTCAACCAACCGACCTCTCACCACTAAACATCTTTGGTTGATCCTTCCATGTTCTTTCTTCTCATTTCTTCTGACGTCAAAGAAGCAGCCATGTCTTCTAGCTCTAGTGTGGTTGTATTACTCCCTATAGCCATGACTAAGTTATCCCAGGAGTCTGGAAAAGAACATAATAGGCTTATACATTTCTCCTCCTTAGTGATTTTAATATTGATAGATGATAACTGTATTAAAATGGTGCTAAACGCATTTCAATGCTCAGTCACTGAACTCTCATCACTCTTTCTCAGAAGATACATTTTATTTCTGAGAAATAAATTATTTACCAGATATTTCGACTGGTATAAGCTTCCCATCTTGTCCCATAGTTTCTTGGTTGAATATTCACCTAATACATTCAACAGTACCGAATATGCAAGAAAAAGACGAATAGTACTTATTTTCGAGTTTCTCCCATTCTTCTGTTGACATGCGTATCAAATGGGTACTTGGACATAACGTTGTCCATTGTTATCAATCTACAAGAAGATCTTCCATTTTAAGCTTCCAAAGCTCAAAATGTTGGCAATTGAATTTTTCTATCTCTATTCTTGAACTGCTCGCCATTATTTACCACGGTCTTTAAAAAAATGTAGGACTTACAACTCTTATTGTACCTAGGGTTTAGTTCTCATATTCAAGATTGGTAAATAAAGATATGAAACATTTTTCAAAGGATAACAAATCTTTGATACCACTTGTCAGGAAATGAGAGACACTTCCACACTAAACCTAGTAAAAGAGAAGAAGAATTCAATCAAGAACACAAATGACAAAGAAATCACACGGTACACAAAGATTTTACCCTGGAAAAACAAACTAGGAAAACCAACACTCCTTGAGCGTTCTGCTCTCTTGTTATCTTATTCAATCTGAATAAAAGGTTACATGTCTAACCTTGGTCCACACCTAGGAAAAAATTAAAATCATACCCTCTTTCATGCCCAAGAACAACCCTGTAGCCAACCTGACTTACAACTACATGACAAACAACCTATGATTTACACATGCATTAAAATATTTTCATTATCCTTTGTGGACTTACAACATGCCTTTTTATAGTGTTTACAACAGGAAAAACCCTAAATACTTAGCACCTAAAAGGGTTACGTATCCGTGCAGATCATTGGCCACAAATCCCAAAAATATTGGGATCCTATCACTGTCGACTCCAAGTTGTATTACCATTCGACTACTAGTTGGCCTTCATTCGATCTTCAGTCGGTCGCTACATGTCCACCTATCGACCTCTTGTTGGTTTACCTCTTCGACTTGTTGTTGATGCCTTTAACATTTCGAACTACCTCGACCTTCAACTTCAATTTTACTTGGTCAACTAACCTCGACCTTTGACTTGTTTTCGATCCACCTTGACTTTGACCATCATTCGATTCACCTTCACTAGACTTTCATTGCAAAGAATATAACAACCCAACAACCTTTACCCTGTCTTAGTAAATTATCCTAGGAAGAGATTACTTTACCCTTTTGAATAAGATCAACTTACATCTTACTCTACCACCATATCAAGGTAGTTCCACTTAGTCGAAGAGCATCTAACCATCTCCTTGCAACCTCATCTATAATATTTTGAACCCTACAATATACTTCTATTTGCTTGATCTAGTTTTCCAATTTCTCGACATACAATTCTCCATCATAAGTTGGCAATTCGAACTTAACATCCAATTTTAGTAATGGAAGATTATGCTAAAACTTCTCAGAGTAATTCTTTCATCGAGAAGAATTTTTACTTTCTTCAGAATAAACTGATGATGATGATGAGGATGATGAAGGGGGCTCTGAAGTTCCACCACCTTCAACTCCTCCTCCTTTTACTGAATATTCTTTGCTTACAGGATTTTGAATTATTTGTTCTAAATCATATATTGTTTCTTTCAATGATTGAAGCATATCTCTGATCTCTTCATGAGTCATGGGATTATCATCTTCTTCTACTTTTTCAGAAGCCATCTTATGTCTTTTATATCTCTTTCCAATTTTGCACTTATAACTTGCAAGTTTTCCTTTACCACGTTTGAGTTTGGATCTTATAAGCATTCACTAGAAAACACTTATCAAACCTGCTCTAATGCCAACTTGATCCGAAAAATACATATTAGATGCTTATTAATCTTTTAATACATAAAAATCATCTACTTGATCTTCAAAATAAATTGATCACTTGATTGTATGAAAATTACATGTGAAGAACTTATCTAACCAAATCCATTTTAATGATAAAATAACTTGCAAATAATAAGCTTGAAACGAACAACAATAATGAAATCACATACACAAGTTGGAAAATGGATTTCACCCAATTTAAGTCTACCTCTTTGGGTCCGCTTCCAATAGAGACCTTCTATTATTAATGCTCAAATACTTGTGTTTTACAATGCTTTTTTACATGTTGTTCAAATGCAGAAGCATAGTGCATTGTTGTATTCTTGGAGAAAAATCGTGCAAAATGAGTATAAAATTATTGAAATTCCATCAGGGTACCATTTGGCATGCTTTACGGTGTATCCTCACAACTTTGGTACCCTTGGGAATGAGTTACGAGACTAAACTCTACATTAATGGTGTCCCAACTTCGGTCCACACACCCATTAAATAAGGCATGATCCCTTAACCAAATCCCAAATTTCATGGTAGGATTTAACTATAGGTTGGTTGGTTTGTTTTAACAAACTGTATGTATGGTTCATTGGTTATAACCGTGGCATATAAAGTGGTATATCGAGGGTTCTATTCCCCATGACCCTTGGCATATTCCATGGGTTTTTTTTATATGGTTACAACCATATGTAATATGGTTATGGTGGAATATATTTTTTAACCTCCACATAAATCATGGCACTAGTCATATGCAATAGCTTAATAACCACAGGATATGGTTGAGGTCTTAGGCCCTCATCCCTTTATCAACCCAATTGAACTTTAACATTAATTCAAATATATTACTTGTCATTGACCTAGTAAGTCTCATTGTATGGCACATTGGTAGTGGGGGATATGTTAAGTCTTTGGGAATTTATGGAGGTCTTGGGTTCGACCCATGTCAACTCCACATATTTTACATAACTCTAACCATTATATGCCATTGCGAGGTTTCCATGTGGTGACCTCTCATTGGCTTAACCTAGCCACTTGTCAACCTGTAATAGGACCACTTAGATGGTACCTTTCTCAGTCAGCTACCAATAATGATGTTCCAAATGTCACCCTTGTAGTGGTGACACATGTCACCCAATTGACGTCATCACCTATCATGTTGATGTCATCTTTGAATTTTTACCAAGTTTGACTAAACTTCGACCACTCATAACATTTACATACGAACTTCGTTTGAGGTGAAATTTGTGTCATTGGAAATCTATCACTGAGATCTATGCATTAATGGTGTTTTCAAGAGAACTTGGGATGATTGAATTTTGAGCATTACTAAACCATTATAGACCTCTATGTATGTTTCATATCTTTTTGCACCTCTGTGAGAATTCCTATATCCTCTTGGATCATAGATTGCGTATGAGAAGATGTATAAATTCAAAGAAATAATGAGCACTCTGACATCAACAAAACGAATGACTGCAATAGTTGAGAATAGGAAGTTGTATCTTGAGATCAACCAAATAAGATTTTAACAACGAATTCTTGTGAAAAATATTGACCCATTGAAAGGGGAAGCATTTTGGGTGACAGAACAACTTGCGGATGCACAAGGAATATTAAAGAAAGCAGTGCAATACAACACAGAGAAACTTAAGACCCCCATTACCACACAAACAACAGAAAGGATTTTGGAGCAAGAAGAACAGGAAAGAGAGAAGGTCACAATCACCAAGGAAAAATTTTAGAATTTTGTTACGACGTGCTACAAAGCACAATGGAAGGCTAGATTTGTTGTTGAAGAGGCGAGTTTTCAGGCCCATGAGCATTCTCTCCAGGTCACTGAGAGTTTTGCTAGGAATTGTTCCATGGTGAGTTGGGCATTAGTTGTAGGGCTATGAGACTTCCTATCTAGTATGTTGATGGAACCCTGGAAGGGAAGTGGGGAAACTAAGGGATTGTTGAGCATAGAAGGGAACACTTCCTTGGGTGTAAGAGGTGTGTAGCAAATGAGAGGTTGTAGACTAGTTGCAACAATGGCACCTTGGACTGAGCACTTATGTTGAGTATTAGACCTTAACCTATCACTAGGAACCTATTTTTCCCTAGTGGATTTAAGCCCCAGCTCGGGGGTGAATTGTTGTTGAAAGTATACGAGAAAAAGAGTCTATGGTTGGGAGGAACGTTTCATTTCTACATGTGTTTGGTGACTTTTCATAAACGATAAGTGTCTTCATTTGCTAGTCTCATTTAATCTGTGCTTAATTATCTATTTTTATTATGGGTTCAATTCTTGTATGTCATTGCATATAAGTAATTGTTGGTATTCTGTATAATGATGCTTTCACATGTAAGTGTGGTGTGGATTTTCAGTATTTGTAATTTTGTAGTCATGCATGAGCATGACAGTTGTTATTATCTTTCCTGTGAAGTTGGCCTTATGATAATGGTCATGAGTCTTCATCGATAAGTTATATTGGTCGTGTGCATAGGGAAAACTTTGTGTGCATAAGAGGCTAGATTTTTTGGTGCACACAAGGAAGCAGTCTACATGCACAAGGAAATATAATTGGTGTGTGATTCCAGAATGGTTGTGTACCTAGTAATGATCACATGTTCAATATGGATTACATGCACAATAGTGTTGTGTGCTCAATATGCTTGTGCATGCAATTGTTTTGTGTTACTTTTGCTACTATAATTTGTGTGGCATGACTCAGCTTGGGGTTGAGTGCATTACTTCAAGTAATTCTGCGTAGACTAATGTTATAGAGTAGAATCTACACACTGGATTTTGGGGTAGCATTGCTCAGTATCAAGTTGGGTAATGTTATAGATTGGTTTCAAAGTGACATAAGTTGATATTGTGTGACATGGCTCAACCTAGGCGGCTAGGGACATTACAAGTACCCAAGTAAGAATGGACACACTTATTTGTACACACTCTGGATACGATCCTGAAGAACTAGTATATAGAACTAGAAGTACATAGAGGAATAGTAGACTAGGAATATTTGACTCACAAATTCAAGGTAACTTTCAATTTTGAATATAATTCCCCTTTGTTCGACATATCTTTGCACATTATCAAGAACAATATATTTACATCAGAATACTTGATGGGACTAGTACACTTATGTAGTGCGCCTAGATATTCTGTGACTATTCAAGAGGTCTTGGAATTCTATAACATTGCTAGAAAATACTAGGAGCATGAAGACCCGAGAAATTTTCATGTAACCGAAACTGAAGGAGAGCATGCAGTAGAGGGACCCGAGCTTGAATCTATCGAGTATGAAAATCCATTGAAAATGTTGGAACATATATAATCCTAAAACTTGAGCTTTACATTCCACTTCATGAAAATATAATCTTTCCCAAAGTGCTAACTCGAAAGTTAACTTTCGAAATTCAAAACAAATTCATTTCTGGTTAATTGGTAATAAGGCGTGCATGATATCCGTTGTTGATGAAGTTTCCCCGTTTGATTGAACAATCTTATTTTTCTCAGAGATTTAGAGTCGACTGACTATTAAAGAGTCAAATCACTAAAGTTCGATCCAGAGCTTTGTGCTTTAGGCGTTTTGAGAAGTCTTAACGATAAAGGACCCAAAACCTGAAAGTGTATGTTCCTCACTTTTCATGAACCTTTAAAGGACACAAGTCATAGTACACGTGTATCTTTTGATTCTTCCCTGGGTTGACACGCGACACCCATTTTTGACATTTAAGTTTTAAGATTCATACGATTCTAAGTAACATGTGGCACCCCCTGTTCTCGACACATCATCTAGAATGATGTCATCTTTGACACGTCACTATGGGAAATGACCCTTTGTAAATATAACAAAGAGATAATTCACAAATCCACGAAGCACTAGAATGCCGAAGTATTAAATTTTAATTAATTAAGATAATTTTGGTCAAAATATAATTAACGACTTCTCACTTAGGAGTTCAGACTTTTACCTTTCATCATATCCTAAAATCTTTGAAATCCTAATTTTTGAAGCACTCGAACTTAATATGATTAATTAAAACTTAAAAGCAATTATTGGATAATTATTCTTTTCTTAGTTTCGGGTTTCGGGAATTTCTTCTCAAGCTATATTTAAAAATCTTGAAGTCTGAATATCTAAAGTACTTGAAGTTAAACATGATTAATTAATATTTAAAAAGAGACGATCTCGTAATTAACATTTCGTAGATTCACGATTCGGGAAATTCAACTCTGTTTCATCCAAAACTCCCCAACACAAACCACCGAATACTAATGACATTTATCACCAATCAATAGTAATGATTTTTAACATAGATTGTGGATATCTAGGTATAATTTCCCATTAAGGATAATAAATTTTCCTTCAGTAAAGGTATACTCGAATCAATGCACCTGATGTGAATAGAAAATGCTTGATTTTGAATTTCATTTTCATCTTCTGTAAAGTAGTAAGCTTTATCCGATTAAGAAGCTCATGTAATTCCTCTATAATAGGTATCCTCATTCTATTTTCGATATCATGGAACCACATAATATGATGAAGAATATTGATGCAGTCGGTGAAGGTTCAAATCTGAATGCGAACATTATGTCAGACACTACGTCGCGAGTTATAGACTCGGTTAAATCTTGAACATAGGTGTTCGAGATTCTGGAACATGAGGTTATAAATTGCCCAGAATATTCCGGCGATGAAGTGGACGATACTCACGAGGATAAACTCATATATATAGCCCAGTCTGAGCTACACAAGATAGTTGTGCGGCTGAGACTCATGCCGTATAATGATATGATAAGTTGGGCCCTAGAAAACGTCGACATCCAAACCAGGAGTATTTTCAACTATCAAAAGTTTTTTGTTGGGTCTTTCCAACCGGAACACATCCAAGTAATGTATAAGAGATCTCTCGATCCTAAATATAATTACAATGTTTCATTCATGCTGGATTTTGAGAAACATGAATGCATACAATATGACAAGAGCTATCCTGATATAATCAAGTACTGGTGGGGGCACCCAGAGAAATTTAGGGCTGACGCTCATGGAATTTATGCCACAACATTGTTGGATAATCACATGATTTATGTAGCTATGATGCTCTGTAGACTATTTGGGAAGAAGAGTCCTACTCATTTTCTGGTGGCATTGGTGTCAATTATGCACGAGGTGGTCGAGGGATTCTCTTTTAATTGGGCCAAAAGTTTATCAAACAACTTGGCTAAAGAAATTATGGAATACAAATTGGCGAAGACAAAGGGGCAGACTACACCTTTCTATATTTCCATGTTTATCATGGATGACATTTTCTTTATAACCCCTTTCCCATTGATGAATTGGAGCCGGACCCCGACCAACAATGAACCTATTCACTTCTATCACTCCAAGTTGTGGGAAGACAAGGCCAAATATTGATTCTACGAAATATGCCACCATGTAGTGGTGCTCGTTCATATATCTTTATATGGTTTCCCACTCCCTCGGATTTCACTAAGAATCATGGGAAATCTGTGCAAAATAGCAGATTGGTTCATCGAAGAAAACTTCTCCTACATTAGGGTTTTCATATGCTCAGTCCCTCCCCATGCTCTCTTGATATTTTTACCAAATCGGCTAGTATGCCGAGAAGTATCTTATCAAATAGTAATAGGGTGCATCAAGAAGGAGCTGAAAGAAGCCCAGAAAAAGGTATGGCCTACCTTCCCTCTCCAGGTTGGTATGTTTTCGTTGTTAGACTTCGGTCACTCCAAAGTGGAAGACGAATCTTTGGAGGATGTCAATTTGGTTGACATCAAATTAAAAGGCATGACCCACACAAAATCATGGAAAACCACCTGGCCCAATACAACTTGAGGAGATATGTGCATGAAAACTCCCCACATGATGAAATATTCAGGGGAGTCAGGTCTTATGAGGAAGTACTGAACAGATTCCAAACCTTGTCCCTGGATCAACAGGCTAGTTTCCTCAATTTTCATAGACACAGACGAAACATCTTGCCAAAATTACTATAGGGAGAATCAGTATCCACTTAACCTACAAAGGAATCTGTACCTCTAGGTTTTGAATCAGGGAACTCTGGTAAACAAGATACTGAGGAAACCCCAAAGGGTTCTGAAGTTCTGACTCGGGAATTGAAAGTTTCATTATCAAGTCCACTAGGCCCTCAGGCGATGGCCCAGCTTGAAACATTTGTAAAGAAAGGGCAAGATACATCTCCTTTAGCACCAGCCTCATCTGCTAGCAATACTGGTAAGCAACAACCATCTACAGATAGCAATACTCTTATTACTTCATTGACTCCTGTGCAGTCTATTTTTGGGAATCCTTGTTCCAAATTCATTTATGTGGGTGATATTACCCCAATCTTGCCCGAAGAGATGCCTCCTTCATACTTCTTCTTCAACAAGAAACAGAGGGCCATCGTCAAATGAGAAACAAATCAGAAATATTGAGTGATAGTCAAAAGGCAAAGAATGGTATACGATGGATAGAACCAAGATGATACAAAATTCACAAAGGAATTTGTAGGTTCGTTGGGCACTTTTTCCACTGCTAATCAATGGTCTGTGAAAAAATTGGTCGAACAACTACAATAGAAGTGCCTGTTGGTCGAGAAAATTCAAAAGCAAATACACACAACTGAACAGACTATCCAGAACAAAATAAGTCGAGATTTTGAGCAGATCAGAGCAAATGATAAACAAAAAATTTAAAAAGTCTGGGTCAACTTTGATGAGTTCCAAAGGAATTCATAGTTTAATCAAGGATTGATCATCCAACATGTTGAACTAATAAAAAAATTGCAAGCTAGGTTGGAGTTGACCAAAGGTACCTCATTAGATATCTCGGCGTTCCAAAATCAAGCATTGGAAATAAACGAAAAACTAGAAAAGGCCCAGCAAGATATTTTTATGAAGGTTGATGCCATCCAAAATTCCTACCAAGCAGTTGATCTTTCCCTGAAAGACATATACATCAAAGAAAGAGAGGTTGGATCAGCTCGAGTTAATTTTCAAGAGGCTGTCTTTTTGGTACCAAAGAATGATGTCTCAGATGTAGATCAAATTTCTCTTCCTGAACAAATAAGAGGTGATATGGCTTTAAAGGCCTAGGAAACAAATCTGGTAGAAAGAAAATACTTGTCAGAGAGGTAAATGAAGCTTGTCTAGAAGCGTTGTCATCACTAGACAAAGGACTAATTTATTTTGAAGGAAATGTTATCTCCAAAGCCCTGGGTCAAATTGATATAGCAAAGAACCAGTATAATTCCAGAACAAGCAAAGAAGAAGCTTTGACGGCCATTCAGAAAATGAACCAAATTGATCTCCTTCAAATAAATAAATGGATAGTAGACCCAAGATTGCAATTACATGTCATATCTCAAGGAGAGAAAAGGATGCAAGAAAATTTTCCTTAGGTAGAGAGAAAGTTATACACTTCCGAGGTGAATGAAGCAATTGAACCTTCAAGGTTGGTGGTGAAATTAGCGAGTAAATGCATCCAATGTATTGAATATGGGAAAACAAGCACATCTGAAAACAAGTAAAGAACATGCACATGCTATTAACATATCTGAGGGACATATGACAGCAAACAAAGAACGTCTGAAATATCATGCCAAATTATTAAGAAGACCAGAAGACAGATATGTCTGGCCTAAAGGAACAAGGAAAGGAAGTGTTTCAGCCAATAGACGAAAAGATAGCAGAGATTGCCAACGAAATTTATCATTCTCTATGCACTGTTTTCGTATTTCGAATATTTTCTATTTTTTATTATAAGAAGTCCAACCGTTTTGAGTTGTGATAGTTTTGTATAAATAAATAGATTGAATATCTAGTAAGGGTTTCTTCTTGCTAATTGTAATAGAGAAAACTCTCCTTATTGAGTATTAATACAAGTGCAGATAGAGATTCCAATTTTTTTTTAGTTTGGGTTATGTGTTTCTTCTATTTTTCCATATCTCAACACTTATTTACGCAATTCCTTGATAAATGTTTGATATCAATTTAGTACAACAACTACTGTAATCGTATTACATCAGTAATTTGTTAAGTAAGCAGTTTTTCCTCTACATTTACTGTGAGTAAATCAAGACCTGCGAGCTATGTGGATTACTGTATCTTATACTTTACTCAAGCTTACACTATTTATTTTCTTCCACCGCAACAAGGTGATACTCTTTAACAATTGATGCCTTGCTTTTTTTAACAGTTTTGTATTTTCTCTCACATCATTTGATATTACAATTTCAAATCAGACACAAAATACGGCCTCTGTGCTTCCATACCATTAATTTCATTTAAGGAATTTTTCTCATATAACTAAGGTAGAAAAATCACTCTTTAAAACACTCTCTTTAAACTTTCCTGATGCCTGACATTAGTCATTAATGTCAGGAAAAACATATTTTTGGCGTCGTTGTTGGGGACGAAGAAACAAAGTTATTTTTCCCTGGGAAAATGATAAGGTAAAATTCTATCTTTGATAGTGAACAAAGATTGAATACACAAGTAAGGCTTATTTTTATCTTTCACTTGGAGACTCCACCACAGACAAACTGGCATTCGGTCGAAAGAATACCAGAAATAATCTAGACTATAAGTAGACCACACCTGTATCAGATCCCGAAAGGTTGTTGAAACCAAAGGGATACCTCAAATCGACTACTGCATTAATGAGTAAAATATACCAATCCAAAGTTGCACAAGTCAATACTAAGGTTCTGGTTTAAGAACCAACCCATGAAGAGAATTTAAAAAAAACACCCTCTGCAGAGGCATTAACTAGTAAACCTGAGGCTAGGTTTGAGAGCCCGGAGGTAATTGTACCCAAAATAAAGATTGATATTGAATCGACCGATACTCCTAAAGGTCAAAACGGAGGATCCTTCTCTATACCCGCTATCATTAATACTCTGTCAAGCTCATCCTTGCCTGAGGTAAAGGTTTTAGTTCTTCGAAACCCTGAAGAACATATTTTATACCTCGATTCATCTCCTATCGGTTCTCCTATTTATACATCTTGTAAGTCTGAGGAAACCAGTCCACATTTCCCTTTTCCTCCTCTTCTATATTTTTCATCTCCTAACGACCTTTTTCTAGAGTTTCCTTCACCACATCTCGAAGAATTTGAAAGGTCACCACTTCAGTCCCTCGAATTTTTTGAAAATCCTCTTTTTTCCCAAAGCCCATCCCCCACACTTCCAATGGCTGCCGTTTAAGGAGGTGGTGTTGAAGGTGGAGTTGAAGGTGGTGTAGGAAAACCTCCACCCCTAGAATCTTTTCCAAAGTAGCTTCCATATACGCTCCCTTGGTCCTCCCTGTCCCCCTTCTCGATTTGCTCAAAAATTATATGAAAAAACTACCAAATTTCGTGGGGGAAGGAGATTTAATCGCAACCGAACATATAGCCTTTTTTGACCAGTTCTTTGATATCCTTGGCATCGATCACGAAGATGTATACTCCAGGATGTTAGTACAAATATTCTAAGGACAAGTGAGAATCTAGTTCTGAGGACTCCCAGTAGCTTCCATAGGGTCATATGATGAGCTAGAAAATGATTTCCTTAGGCAGTGGGGAGAGAATAAGGACCATCTCTATTATTTGACTGAATTTGGGGCTTTAGGGAAAAATAATCTTGAATCAGTTCTTGATTTTACTCAAAGGTTCAACAAATTATATAACAAAATCCCAGCTGAAGTCAAACCATCTCAACCTGCTGCAAAGGTAACTTTCGCAGGGGCCTTTGAACTTGACTTTTCTCTTGTCTTAAGAGAAAGAAGATATTCCACTCTAGCTGGGATGCAAGCCGATGCCATAGAAATGGAATCAAACATGATGACATCTGGAAAATTAAAATCTAAGGTTGAGACAGGAACCAAAGAACCTAAACATTTCAGAGAACAGCCAGGACCCTCCGGATCTGGGAAGTTTGCAGAGGAGAAAATGGATGAGGTGGCTAAGATAATCAAATATTTATCAAACAAAATATCTACAATGGAATTATATCAAGCCAAACCTGATCCATTCGCTAGAAATTAGTTCAGGAGAAACCCTAACCCCAGACACAACATAGACAAGTAAAAAATGAAGATAAAAAAATTCAAGCTTCGTTTAAAATTGGAAATTGTATACAAAGGGATGATATGAAAAATTATGAGGGGTTAGAAGAGGATATAAACAAACTTGGTGATGATAATCAAGAGCCTCATTTAACTAGACATTATTATGAAAGGTCTCTATACCTAGAACCCATGTTTAATAATGAGGAAAGTATAAATAATCTAGGAGAGTCTGCATATCAAGCACTTGTCGACTCAATAATGGATGAACTTCAATAGAAGTACAATTTAATTCCTAGAGAAACAAATCCTACAAATGTCCCACCGAAAAAGATTTTATCGAGAAATAAAGCAAATAAGGCAGCTGTTACTAAACCGTTAGTTGAAACGTAAGCTACCCAAACCAAAACAGTTGAAACAAGAGAAACACAAACTAAGAAAACTGAGAATATTGAAGCACAAGATCCAACCAGAGAAATTGAAAAAAACACTGGAGGTTTCAGTTTATAAAATGAAATAAATAAAAATAAAATCCCTATGCCCCTGGTTGAGCTTGCAAAGAATCCAATTTATAAAAAACAGTTTTCTAAAATGATAAATTGTTCTGATGCTAAAGGTCACACAGATGTTATCAATCTACAAGATGAAATGCCTACGATTATGTTTGGTCTACACATCGAAAATACTAAGGATTATGTTGCTCCATTTTATATTATATTAATTGTGCATGACAACTTACTTCACAACTACATGTTAGATTTTGGGTCCTCTCACAATTTAATGCCTAAAATTATCATGGAAAAATTTGGCCTTGAAATCACTAGACCTTATCAAGACTTATACTCGTTTGATTCTATAAAGGTTAAGTGTCTTGGCATGATCAAATATTTGGTAGTAAATCTTGCATAGATCCCTGTAAAAAGTATCCTTATGGATGTAGTCATTGATGATGTCCCTGCCAAGTATGAAATTATTCTATCCAGATCTTAGACCACAAAATTAGGAGGATCACTTCAGCTGGACATGAATTACGCTATGATCCCAATTTTCGGTGGACAATTTACTCGACTGTATAGAGGGACTAGACTGGCATATACTGTAAGTGACCCAAAAAATCCAAACAATTACCCAGTCTATGTTAACGATCAGGATTTAGGAAATCGTATATTATCAATAGATGATGATTTTGAAGAATGTACAGAAGAAGAAAATAAAAAAATAGAAAAAACAAAGAAAAGTGTAAATAGTAGAGAAGGACTATGGAAAATGTTTTTTGATGGCGCATCATCCTGCGAAGGGGAAGGGGCTGGAGTTTTATTTGTAGCGCCAGGAGAGGAGTACGTTATCCCCTTCTCATACAGATTACAGTATGAGATTGATTATACAAATAATGTCTGTGAGTATGAAGCTCTAGTATTAGGATTAGAGGCTGCTAGAAAATTAAAAATTGAACATCTAATAGTTTATGGTGATGCAGAGATTATTGTGAAACAAATAAAGAAACAATACCAAGATAAACATCCAAGGCTAAGTTCATATAGAAATTATGCCTGGGATTTGATAGATAATTTATTCTCATCCTTTAACATTCACTACATTACTAGAATGGAAAATTAGCAGGTAGACTCTTTAGCCAAAGCAGCCATGACATGTGTACCACCTACTGTCCTAAAAATGAAGTATCATATCGAAATGAGACACAAACCTTCGATCCCAAATAATGTTCATCACTAGCAAGTATTTGAAGATGACGAGCAAATTAAACAGTTCTTGGAAATGGTTGATGAGTTCTCTGAGACTCATATAGATCAGGAAAATCAAAACAATCCTATCTGGATCATGCAGGAAGGTGAAGATCCTAAAAAGTTCCAGGATAAGATCTCATATCATTGAATGCTTATGCTTAAGAACAATCATATCCCCAGAGGTCTGATACCCTTAGAGAGATTGTTTGACCAAGATGATATACCCTTAAAATCTACGTTACGACCTCATCCCGAAGAGGTTGAAGACTATAATATAGGAACTAAAGAGGATCCTAAACTGGTCAAGATATCTAAATGCCTTCCATCCCAAGTAAAAAGTAAGTACTCTGGATTTCTTAAACAATATAAAGACGTCTTTTCATGGTCCTATGACGATCTCAAAAATTACGATACCTCTGTAATTGAACATAAGATTGCTTTGAAGCATAGTATCAAAACTTTTAGGAAGAAGCTAAGAAAGACAAACCCTATCCTCTTGCCATTGATAGAAAGGGAAGTCAAGAAGATTCTCGACACAAATATTATCATTCCACTTAGATATTTCAAATGGGTAGCTAATTTGGTACCCGTCGGGAAGAAAAGTGAAGAAATAAGGCTTTGTGTAGATTTCAAGAATTTAAACCGGTCATCCCTCAATGACAACTACCCACTACCAAAAATGGATCATGTTCTAGAAAAGGTAGTTGGATCTAACAAAATGTCTATGATTGATGGTTTTTCCGAATACAACCAAATTTCTATCCATGAAGACAACAAAGAAAAGACTGCATTTACCACTCTGTGGGGAACTTTCATGTATGATAAAATGCCATTTGGTTTGATGAACACACGGGATACTTTCCAAAGAGAGATGGATATAGCTTTCATCGGTGAGAGAGATAAATTTGTTGTTACTTACTTATATGATCTAGCATTCTTCTCCAATTCTGATGCAGAACATCTGGTTCATCTCAAACAAAGCTTCGAGAAATGCAGAAAATTCGGTTTGTCTCTTAACCCTAAGAAGTCACATTTTTCTATTCAAGAAGGAAAGCTTCTGGGTCATATAGTTTCGAAGTATGGAATCAAGGTTGACCCTAAGCGATTCGAGGCTATTGACATGATAAACATCCCTATAAATAAGAAAGAAATCCAGTCTTTTTTAGGGAAGATAAAGTATTTGAGAAGATTTATCCCTAACTTCGCTGAAATTGTCAAACTAATTACAGATATGATGAAGAAAGAAAGTGAAATTAAATGGACCGTTGAAGCTAAAGAATCATTTGAGCGAGTTAAGAAAGCTATAAGAGAAGCACCAGTGTTAGCTAGTCTAGACTATACTAAGGAATTCTTGGTTTTCTCTTTTGCGTCTGAACATACTATCACAGTCGTACTCCTGAAAAAGAACAAAGAAGGTTTCGAGAATCCTAATAGCCTTTTCAGTAAAAGTCTCAAAGATGCCAAATTAAAATATGATATGCTGGAAAAATAAGCTTACGCAATGGTGAAATCTCTCAGATATTTCACGACATATGTAATGCATTCCAAAATAATCGCTTATGTACCAACAAGCATTGTCAAAGATATATTGGTACAACTGGACAGTGATGGTAAGAGAGGTTGGTGGTTATCTAAAATTCAAGAGTTTGATCTAGAAGTAAAACCGACTAAGATAGTCAAAGGTCGGGGCCTAGCGAAATTGTTAGCAGAATCAAATTTCAGGGCACTCGAGATAAACCACCTGGAATCACACATATATATCCCAGATATAGAGGAACTTGATGATAAAACCCCTACAATATAGACCGAAGACAAATTTTCTTCCTCTGATTGGTATCATGATATTTTTTCATACCTCCTTACCCTTCAGTGCTCGAGTGACCTGACTCCATCCAAAGAGAGAATGTTCAAGCTATACACAGTTAAATATTTTATTATTAAAGGCCAACTGTATTGGAAGGATCGTCTAGGTTTCTTGTTATGTTGTTTAACAGAACCTGAAATAGAGAATGTCATAAATGAATTTCACGAAGGAGTGTGTGGAGGACATCACGCCTGGAGGGAAATGACTTACAAGATTTTAAGAGTTGGATATTATTGGCCAAATTTATTTACTGATGTGAATGCTAAGGTCAGAGCCTGCAACTCTTACCAATTGTTCTCTGGTAATAAAAATATCCCCTCATTACCTTTAATCCTGGTCAAAGCAGAAGCTCCTTTTCAATAGTGGGGTATGGACTTCATCGGAGAAATCCACCCATAGTCAAGTGCCCAACATAAATGGATTTTAACTACTATCGATTATTTCACGAAATGGCTCAAAGCCATTCACACTCAGAATTATATTGATTTGGTAGTGATAAACTTCTTGGAAGAGAACATCCTATCGAGATTCAGTTTCCCTCGAAAAATAGTCACTAAAAACGCCCAAGCTTTCAAATCTATGGCAATGGTAAGTTTTTGCCAAAAATATAACATTGTGTTAGGACATTCTATAGCCTATTATCCTCAGGGGAATGGGTTGGAAGAATCATCCAACAAGAGCCTGATGAATATAATAAAAAAGGTGTTAATAGAAAATAAGAAGGCTTGGCACGTTCATTTGTAATATGCCTTATGTGTGAATCGAATCGACACCAAGAAATCAATAGGAATGTCCCATTTTCAAATGGTTTATGGTACTAAAGTCGTCCTCCCAATAAATCTTGTGCTTCCTATTATGAATCTCTAGAAAGATGCGAATGAAGAGACTAACGAAATTAACAGAAGGATAAATCAAATAATTGAAGTCCATCAAAATAGGGCCAAAGTAGATGACAAACTTTAGAAGTACCAAGATAATATTAAATCCCTTTTCAATAAAAAAGGTAAAGACATGGAGTTTCTTCTTCTTGATTTAGTTTTAAAATGGGATGCTTGAAAATAAGATGCAGGAAAACACGACAAGTTCGATCATCTCTGGTTCGGACCATTCAGGATTGCAGCTATAGAGGGAAAAAATCCGTTCCTACTGGAAAATCCTGATGGAAAAACTTTTGACGCCCCTATCAATGGGCGCTATATAAATCATTTTATGCAACAATCATGTTTTACATTACCATTCTATATACTGGTTTTGGTTTCCCATTTCATTTTGCAATTTCAATTTCTTTCGTAGATTATCTAAATTTTACTTTTTCGTTGTCAATAAACCTAGTCTTATTCGATATCATAAAAGAAAAATATAAAATATATATACTACAAATCATTTCTACTCTGCAGAATTTTCTTACTTTTCCTATCTTGGTCCCATGCAGAATACTTATTGTCATATGAGAAATGAGGAGGTATCGAAATCCAATGCTCAATTTTCAAAACATTTGTTTTCTCTCAAAATAGGTGATGAATTAATAATTGGTTTGATTGAAAATATAAATGAAATTCAAGATATGAACTTCTATACTTATTGTTCAAGCTAAAATTCCAAGGAAATATTGTTGGATATAAACAAGGTTCTACTTAGGTAAATATAGCCACCTGATCAAGGATCAGAAAAGTATAAATATGTAGATTAATTCTGAAGACTTATCTGAATCAAATGAAAATAAAACAAAAAGAAAATAAAATAAGGATAAAAAGGGGCTTAAAAAAGAGAAGCTTGATAATCAAGAAGTGAACTTGTGTGAAAATGAGATTATTTTACATTATACCCTCTGAGTCCTCATTATGTTTCATTTTGCCTATATTTGAGCTTTTACTCTATTCTGATTTTCACTACCTGTCCTTAAGTCTTCATAGAAAGAAAGAATTTTGCCTTGACTTTGAAAACTTAAAAACATATCTTCAAAACAAGATTAGGCAAAAATATTTATGTTCCTATGATTTTAACTGAAAGAAAGTATGTCTAGGCTAATCTTGATAATTGTGGCTCTTCTAACAGATTTTAACTGATTAGTTCGCTCAAGGCCAATCCCTGGAAAATAAAAATTCCCCATAAAATATTCCCTATAGGAAAATATGTATTGAAGATCGGGAGAGATTTAGTTCAGAGTACAATAAAAAATTGTTGACAGACCTTCACTATCAAATTTTGAGCAGATATCATCCCTTGTATGATACATACAAATTGATTTCACCCACTTCAAAATTAAAAAAAATATAAGACAGATGGTGAAAGGAAATTCATAAAATGATTGCCCCCATATAGTCCAAGACAAATGGTGAAAGGAAATTCATAATTCCACTGCCCCCATTTTTTCCAAAAGAGATGATGAAAGGAAATTCATGTAATGATTTCCCTCGTCTCAATAAAATGCAAAAGTGGTAATTGAAGTGGTGAAAGGAAATTCAATGGGAGATGTACATAACTTCACCAGGGTACTAAAAAGGATCGCTAGCAGTGAAGAAATATCTATGATATTTGTAAGGCTTTCATACACGTATAAACATACTCTGGTATCTAGTTCTCTTTCCGGTAATATTTACATTCTAAACTGAAAAGGGATTCCCTAAATAAATTGTTAAAATTAATTAGCCTGATGCGAATGAAATCGACCAAAGTCTGATATCTCAATTAAAGTTGTTTTGATTATCCTAACAAAATCCAAACTCAATTTTAGGAAAAGGAAAATATTAATATCCTAACTTGAGGTCAATAATTAACTTTGTTTTGAAGGTTTTCTGAGATTCAATTGAAGTTCAATTTTTCTTTGTATGATTATTTCCCAAAGGTGTTTCCCATAAATACAATAATAACTCCATTTACCCAATAAAGGAACTTGGTCTATTGTTCTTACGCACATCACAAGGAGACACAATCCCCAGATGGATCCTATGTTGGAGCATATATAATCCTAAACCTTGAGCTTTACATTCTCCACTTCATGAAAATATAATGTTTCCCAAAGTGGTAACTCATAAATTAACTTCCAAACTTTAAATCAAATTCATTTATGGTTAATTTAATAAGGCGCGCATGATATCCGTCGTTGATGAAGTTTCTCGTTTGATTGAACGATATTATTTTTCCCAGAGCTTTGGAGCCACCTAATTATTAAAGAGTAAAATCACTAAAGGTCGCTCCAAATCATTGGGTGTTTTGAGAAGTCTTAACAATAAAGGACCCAAAACCCGAAAGTGTTCGTTCCTCACTTTTCATAAACATTTAAAGGACATGAGTCATAGTACATGTGTATCTTTTGAGTCTTCCCTGGGTTGACACGTGGCACCCATTTCTGACATTTTTATTTGAATATTCATACAATTCTAAGTAACAGATGGCACCACCTATTCTCGACACGTCATCTAGAATAATGTCATATTTGAAACATCACTACGGGAGATGACCCCTCGGAAATATAACAAAGAGCTAATTCGCAAATCCACGAAGCACTAAAATGTCGAAGTATTAAATTTTAATTAATTAATATAATATTGGTCAAAAGATAATTAATGACTTCACACTTCGGAGTTCGGACGTTTACCTTTCATCATATCCTAAAATCTCCGAAATCCGAATTTCCAAAGAACTCGAACTTAATATGATTAATTAAAAATTAAAAGCAATTATTCGATAATTAATCTTTTCATAGTTTTGGGTTTCGAGAATTTATTCTCGAGCTATATTTAAAAATCCCGAAGTCCGAATATCTGAAGCACTTGAAGTTAAAAATGATTAATTAATATTTTAAAAAGATATTATCTCGTAATTAACCTTTCGCAAACTTCACGATTCAGGAAATTTCAACTCTGTTTCATCCAAAACTTCCGAACACGAACCACCAAATACTAATGGCATTTATCACAAATCAATGGTACTGATTTTTAACATAGATTCCAGATCGCCAGGTATACTTTCCCATTAAGGATAATAAATTTTTCATCAGTAAAGGTATACTCGAATCAATGCACTTGATGTGAATAGAAAATGCTTGATTTTGAATTTCATTTTCATCTTCTACAAAGTAGTAAGTTTTATTCGATTAAGAAGCTCACGCAATTCCTCTGCAACAGGTATCCTCATTCTGTTTTTTATATCATGGCACCATGGAAGATGATGAAGAAGATTGATGCAGCTGGTGAAGGTTCAAATCTGAATGTGGATGTTCTGTCAGACACTATGCCGCTAGCTATAGGCTCAGTTAAATCTTGGACACATGTGTTTGAGATTCTAGAACTTGAGGTTATAAGTTGCCCAGAAGATTCTGGCAATGAAGTGGATGATACTGACGGAGCTAAACTCAAATATGTAGCCCAG
>JASDQU010737689.1:78033-97001 GCA_032191745.1 Picea mariana | reverse complement strand
CGATTATGGGTGGCACAACACATAATATCATTCCCCCATACCCTTGGCACAGTTAGACAACTTGGTTGTTGTGATGATGTGGGATTGTCGGAACTGCCTTCTTGCATTCCATACTTTCTTACTACAGAAATCTATTTGTATGATTGAAAGACACACATTCCGTAATGAAAACGCATGGCTTGATCCAATAGAGTAGCAGGCGTTCCACGCTAAGCTCAGGGGCCTTCCTTCCCACTCCACAATCTTGCATGAGCCTAGCCTTTAAGGAAGCATCACTATCAAATTGCCAAGGAATCTAATCCCCTCCCCATATGGATAATGGTAATGTTTTTTCCTTTTTTCGAATATATGTTAGTGAATATTTGAGACAACATAGGGGAGAAAATGATAACCCTAAATAAATAACCCTAATGATCACCCTAAATGATAACCCTAATGATAACCCTAAATGTCTAATTATTTGCCTTGGTCCTAAATAAAATTTGACTTAAATTACTTTTATTTATTGGAAACAATGATCAACATTTAATCTCATCAATCAATGTTTCAAAGTTAATGCAATAAATTTTTCTAGTTATGATGTCATTGGAGCTTTCCAAACTGAACTTGATTCTCTTGAGGCAACCACTCCGTCATACAGATAGTATGATAACTACGATCACAATTTAACCTACCCATCTCATCTCTTTCTCCATACCCTTCATGGTGAAGGATAGATTAATTTTGTTACCAACATCTTATTATGTGCAACATGTCATATTCAACACACGGCAAGCTACTAGAGCACAATACAGATCTAGAGGTGGTTGATGTTCTTCTAGATCTCAAAAGAAAGTTGGCAGAGTCTGAAAATGGGTTGAGAAGGTTTGCATGAAACTTGTATTTTACTAGCATCATATTTCTAGAGTGCATCACTATTTTATCTAAGATTAAAACTCCAAACTTAGGTGATCTAAGTTTGAAAAAAAATTGCATTGTGTGTATGTTCGGTAATTAAAACTCAAAACTTAGGTGTAACTCAAGATTGAAAAATCACATACAGTTAGAGCTTCGCCAAAAGACATTGAATTTGTCAGTCAATGAGATGTGTGATACAAGTAATATAAATATTGTGAAAAAATAATTATTTTGTTAAGCATATGTACAACATTGGACATCAAGAAAAATATTAGTAGTCAAAGGCAAAATAATGGATGGTCAACGATGAATTGAATGTTATAGTAATGGTCTCTTCAATAGGGACTAATAAGTTAGTTAGCAATATGATTCAAATTAGCTTGATGAAATATCCTTATTATACCTAAAGAAGGCACAATATATTGTAATTGCTTTGATTTTTAAATAATTTGCTAATTTTTTACTTTTAGTCATAAAATTTTCCAAAGTCTCCAAAAATGTATCTATTCAATTGATTATTTTTTAAATTGAAAAATAAATTTATAAATTTATAAGTATAAATTCGTATTTTGTGATTCGTTGATTAAACAATTTTTATATGGTTTTACTTTTAATTGTTACATTTAAAAAAATTAAAATGAAAATTAAAAAATCAAACAATTTGCCATATGTCCTTTTTAATTATGGTCATCAATACTTATTTGTATGCATGCCACATCTATTAATACCACTTCTATTAATTATTTAAATATTAAATAAATATAATAATCTATTAATGTTACTTCTATTTTTAAATATTAAATAAATATACTAATGGTTAAGAACATGTGTTTCCTCTTAAGAGTTCACAGGTTCAAATCGAGAGGGGGGTAGGGTATGTATACCTTCATAGACTTTACTAGTCAAATCATTGTGTGGGAGGGGCTCCCTTGTCCCACAAACAAGAGGGTCTCATACACCAATTTGGTGTGTTGATCGTGACCTTTAAAAAATAGATTAATAATAATCTATTAATATCATTTTTATTAATTATTCTAAATGTTAAATAAATAAAATAATAAAAATTTGAAATATTAAAATTAATTATTAATTTTAATATAATTATGTTTGTAATTATGAAAATAAAAGTTTTTGAAACTTAATTTTAATATAATTTTTAATTCCAATATAAATTATTTATTTATTATTTTATTAAAAAAATACTCTACCATTTACATATGTACATTTATCAAATCAACTTGTTTTTTAAGCAAATCAACTGGTTTTTAAGCATTGACCTCTACGTATGTGAATGAGAAGAGATACAAGGACTCATTAAAGAGATTTTTGTATTATTATAATGGACACAGTCTTAAAGCAAGGGTGGGGAGTTTTATAGAGTTTTTTTATACAGCTTGAGTGGGCCTAATGGTTAAGAACATGTGTTTTTTCTTAAGAGGTCACAAGTTCAAATCCAGAGCCAATTTGGTGTGGCTTGGCTGTGACCTTAAAAATATATTATTATTATTATTATTATTAATATACCACAACCAATGGCTCTGCTGGACATGGGAGGAAGCTCAAGCCTCGAGAGCACATTGTCATTGGTTTGATACCACACCATCCCATGCCTTTGCACACATACCAGATTTATGCTCCCTTAATTCGGACTTAGGAATTTCATATATTATTTTATGGATTGCTATGCAACACGCTACTATTCCTTTCGCCAATATCTTTATCATTGAATTGCGATTTAATTGAAATTGGGAATGATTTTTTGAAATATCAAACATTATAACTGGATAAGGTGCAATGTGCTTAGCCGTGCACATAAAGCAAGCCCCTTCTTTCTGCCTCTCCTGCTGGCTTCACTTCATGAGAAGACATTCAATGCAAGGTGTTGGTGATGGGAGTTCTCACCCATGCAAGTTCAGGTTCACTGGTTCAAGATGTCATCGAGGTTAATTTGGAAGCGTCCAACAGAGGACGATGTCGCTTCGGTTGTAACTATGCCCTTAATGCATCAGAGTATGGCTATTTCCATTCGCCTCTCCGGAATTCTCGCCATGTTTCTCTTTCAAGATTTGTTGGTGCGTTTGGCTTCTCCTTTGGGGAATTACAGGCGTGCTCAACTCTGGTTTCTTTTTCTATATCTACAGGGCAACGCCCTCAACTTTGGACTCATGCCTCGTGAGTGAGGTTAACCTCACATAGGTACAAACTATCTTCATTACCTTGCACGGTGCAAAATAAATGTTCATATCCCCGACTTTGGGTCACACCAGTCTCCTCCCCCAGATATCCATTTCGATGAGACCTTGGGCTTGGATACCAGCATGGAAGAGGAAAATTGGGGTTGTCGAGTCATTGAGGAGGACACATCGGCTCCACTTCCTAAGAATGTAGAGGGCTCATCCACAACTATTATGCTTCCAAGTAGGTCGTTGTACCACTCCGCTGTGCATCTAGAGGCACCGCGCCCAGACTATTCGACCAACCCACCGAAAGGCCATTAGGGATTTCCCATCATTGAGGAGATACCTCTGCTCATTCCTTTCCAAGATATCATTCCTCCACGGGAAGAGATCACAACTTCTACATTGCTCAATCTCTCAGTGGATCATCTCAGTCTAATAATGGACATCCGCAGAGACACGACAGATCAATTTTTTCTTTAGGAATGCTTAAACCGTTGGTTGGATCTTCTATTTGAGGCACTCTCAGGTGGACCAACTTCTAGCAATTGTCCAGTTTGTCATCAACCCTTCACCCTCACTCCAACTTGGAATCGACACACTTTTGGAGAAGAGAGCAACAACACTCCTGGTGCATGATCTATTAAGTTTTTTTTTACAATTTACTCCTCTTCCATATATGTAGGATTACTTTTAGTATCTTTTTGAGGCCTATGTTGCTTAGTATAGATATAGATACAAAAACAATCTGGTTTTACTTTTTCAGCAAGCCGACATTGGTTTCCTCCTTTTGACCCGTCTCGACGCTCCTCAGGATAGGTAAGTTTTTGAGTTCCTGAAGGTAATACAAATTTTAATTTAAAATTTTTTTTGCTTAAAAAATATACTTGTATTTAAATTTAGAATTTTGGCCTTATAAAGAGTTCGACTATTTCTTTTATTTGCTTTTATCCATTAAACATGTTTGAGGAACTCAACATTCCAATTATAAAAAGAGTGTCAAGGTTTCACATGAATGTTCCCATAATTCAATATTCCAATCCTTAAAAAGGTTCCACAAGAATATATAGAATCTATGGTTATTTGATCAACCATAATGACTCACACTAGACATGCTCCTAGAATTCAATATTTCAGTTGTAAAAAAGATAGTACAAAATTTCGGTGACTACAAAATTCTCATTCATGCTTAGTAATATATAACATAAAATTTGTAGTCATTAAAAGCAATAAGTGTAGCTAGTTGTCATGTACATTCATAATGGTCAAGAAAACAAGAGTCACAATTTATGTTCTTAAGGGAATCATGTCTACATTTAAAGGTAGGTAGTCATGATCCTTGGGGGTGGCCTACCTAACACACAATTTGCCTTGAGAACTTTGTGGTTTCTCATCTTGACAATATATAGTCATTTTCATTGCATTTGTCAATTACATTCATTGCATTCCTTGGATTATAAAGTCCTTAGAAATGTTCATTCAATTTCTATTTATTATAAATTGTTGTAAGTAACTATGGCCTCTCTATTTCAATTTTCTTTATATTTAATTGGGAGAAGTAGAATTAAGTCTATCCAGCATCTATTAATCCTACTTAAACAATAACAATATTAAGAATGGTTTTAGATCAATATAATTTTAATGAGTTCAAGTCTCAAATCACTAATGATGATGATGATGATTAACGTCCACTAAGACCGAATTGGTCTATCGAACCTTAAGAGGGTAAGTGATTACTTGTGATTCTTTACAATTTTGTTTCTGTGCTCGAAAAGCATTAAGAGAAGCTTTCCAAGATCACCATACTTTTGTTGAGTTAAGAGGTTAGGAAGGTTGGTAGTGTGATAAATATTTTTCAAATGAGATCTAATATGGGTATAGGCTGGACAATCTAAGAGAAAGTGTTTTCATCTTCAACATTCTTAGTGTCACAAAGGTGACACGCTCTTTCATCTCATGACGTTTTAGGAATTGACCAATGCCCTGGAGTTGGTGAGAATTTGTTCTTATCTTAGCAATGCTTATTTTTTTCTTTATACTTGGCAAAACAGATAGATAATTGAGTTATGCATTATTTTTTGCAAATATGTATTTTTTTAATAATTATTTTTATTGTTAAAGAAAAAAAAACTTTTATTCTATATTGTAATTCATTTGCAAATATTCTTGCTATGTTTTTTTCAAAATTTTCACAAAAGGCGGGTACTAAGCTGCTCATTCCACTTGTTTTCATGGGAAGAAGCCACAATAAAGCAAAATATCCTAGGAAGTGGGCTAATTGAGGAGCAATCTTCCCTAGCAACCTTACTTTTTAGGCAGGTTTTCTGGTCGCTCGTTTTTAAATTTTCCACCAATCCAAAACTTTGATAGATTTTTTAAGCATTTGGATTGATTTAAAATGATTTAAAATGGAGCAAAATACATAGAACTTTGATCCATACAAAACTACCCATTTGACCAGCTTCAGGCCTTTTTTTTTTTTTTTTTACCTAGAAACTAAAATNCGAGTTAGCTAGTCCAATCCATTGATTCACATTAAACTTCCTTGTAAAGGAGTCAATGGCGAAACTTACAGGTTTGTACTCTTCACAATAACGAAAAACCCTGTCTTCTGACATTTGCAAGTGCATGCCCACGGGATTCTTCTGGATTCGGTGGGTTGATGCACCTATTAGCAATGCCAATACTTACTACTGTAATTGGGAGCCTGTCTCTCCTTGATGAAGCATTTACTGATCCACTGCATAATTTTCTCAACACGTTAAAAAGTTATTGTCAAATACCGAAAAAGCGTTATGATTCCGTGAAGATGGTACAAAGAAGAAGCGATGCAGTACGCTTATCTAGCCGCCCTTTTTTTATGCGCGATGCCTGCAAATCTGAGTGATCTCTGTTAATGCACATGGCAGTAAATATGGAAAATATATGCTGCAAATCGATATGTGTGAACAAAGGAATGTATAATGTGTCCTACAATCTTGGTAGGAAGATGTCCACGTCTCCATGTAACGCAAGCTACCAGTGTAAAAAAGCCAAAAAATATGTTGAGGGAGCCATGAGAATCTGTGATTACTAGTTATTTAGTTAGTTTAGGTGGGGTGTAGAAATTGCAACTACCGACGCGCAAAAGGTTATGGAGTGGGGTCAGTTGTGCGATTTGATCCTCACCTCTACTCTATAAATACATTCTTACAACAGTCTAATGCACCGTATGAACCATTGTTTGTAGCAGAAGCACAGCTTTTAAGATTGTCATGGCGATGAAGTTGAATATTATATACACTGCCTTGTTGCTTCTAATGGTGTTTGCAGTCATATGTTCCGAGTTTTGTGAGGTGCACTTCCATTTCTTATTAACACAATGCGATATATATTGAGTTCCATGGATGGTGCATTGCATTATTTATTGATGATATCTACTTTGCAGGCATCAACAAACGGAGAGTCGCTCTCCACTGTTCTTCAGCGCCATGGACAGGTTATATCCACTTAACTCATCTCTATCTGCATGTTTTAGTTTGTAGCAGGTTTTCAATCGTCTAATACGAGTCATATTTATCACTCAGGGCAAGCACCGGCACAGTGGATTACGCCCAGAAGGTGATATATACAATTAGGCCTTGCGGTTTTGAAACTAATTTCGTATTGCTGTCTGTTTGGATCCTGACATAACTGTTATTATGCAGAGTGTCCATCTGCATGCTCATTCAGGTGCTCGAAAACTCAATACCTGAAGCCATGTATGTTCTATTGTCAGAAATGCTGCTCCAAATGTCGCTGTGTTCCTCCGGGCACCTATGGCCACAAGGAGGTCTGTCCCTGCTACAATGACTGGAAAACCAAAAGAGGGGGACCAAAGTGTCCTTAGATATCTCTATATTATTAAAATCGCCAACAATCGAATAAATGTACCTTCATAATTTCTGGAATATATTTTCTTACTTCCAGGTAATATATGAAACACAACAACTTCACTGGGGATCGAACCAAGAATCTCCGGTTTCGTAGACCGGCGCCTTATCCATTAGGCCATGGGGTCGTGGTTGTAATGTTGAAGAAAAACTAAAACTCATATGTTTAATGTAATTAATAAATATTTTTGTTGTTGTACTTCAAGCGGACAGTAGTGATGCCAAGTCCGGTGATTCAGCTGAAGGTAAAGGAGGCGCCCGCTTTAGTGAGCAAACATTGTAATGCTTGTCAAAATAGTTTTACCCTGTTATGTTTAGACCTTGGAGGTCCTTTTTCTTGTTTGGGAAACTTAATAACATTGATATTCTTGAAGAGCACCTTGTATCAAACATTGTGGTTGGTATTTTTAAAGTTGATGGTTGCATGTTCGGTTGGGTTATGTTGTTTAGGGGTAAAAATTTCATTAAAGCTTTTAAAGTTAAATGGTTGGGTTGTGTTGTTTAGGGGTAAAATTTTTATTAAGCTTTTAAGTTAAAGTTTAGATAAGCATAAAAATTTGGATGATAAAGTTGATGTTAAATTTTAATATTGAATATTAAAATTTAGAGTTTTAATATTAATATTAGAAATTTTAATAATAATATTGAAAATATTAATATTTTTTATATTATTAATTTTAAAATGTTAAATATTTTTAAAAACTTTAAATATTAATATATAAATATATTTTAAAAGTTGAAAGTAAAAAATATACATCACATTTGTTAATTTTATTTATAAAAGATGAAAATATGCATCAAACTTTAAAAGTATATTTAATGTTGTTATTTTTAAAATATATTTAATGTTATTTATAAAAGATAAAAATATGCATCAAACTTTAAAGTACATTTAATGTTGCTATTATATAGTTAATTTTATTTATAAAAGATGAAAATATGCATCAAACTTCAAAGTAAATTTAATGTTGTTATTATATAATTAATTTTATTTATAAAGATTAAAATATGCATTAAACTTCAAAGTATATTTAATCTTGTTATTTTTAAAATATATTTAATGTTATTTATAAAAGATAAAAATATGCATCAAACTGTTGTTATTTTGAATTACATTAAAATATATTTTCCTCGGATGGGGTGATAGTGGGAACCACGTGTCCAGAGGAGCAGCCAAGAGAGAGCCATAATGGCGTCAACCACGTGATGGACGCGTGCCTCCCCCTCCTACCACCTTGATGTTTTTAAGTCGAACTTGCATGAGACAGGGCGCCATTAATCTCAGTGTGCCCTGCTCTGCCTTGTCATCCCCACGATGGACCATGGCCATTATTATGCTTTTACTCTGCGCGTGTGTTGGTTTAATGGAATGAACCAGCTCCTCGAGTTTTATGAACTGTACCAGATGTTTTGGATGCCTCATTCTCTTTTGGTTGATTTCTCTAAAGCTCGACTTCTTGCCCAACAACTCCTTTTCCTGTTATTGCTCTCTCATGGTTGTTTCCACCCTCATTATGTCTCAGAGATGCCAACGCAGAGAGGGAAGTCCAAGCGAGGTTCCGCATGGCAGCCCAGTCGACCGCATTTGGTCTTCCGCCCCCCGCCCGCACCCTCCCATAGTTCCTCGTCCTCGTCGCCTACCTTGTCCTCCTCCCTGGTGCAGTCAACTCATACCCCCGACAACCTCCCGCCCCTTTCGTCGTCGTTTTCTTACAGGTTGGAGTGGCTTGATTCTCGGGGACCTCTCTGGGATTCAACCCAAGACCCCTGAGAAATTCGACCTTTGCTTCGCACTCACTACATGTGGCTCCTCCGAACTCACCAGCCCGCTCGCCCTCCCAGACGCCTCAGGCCCTACTACTCAGTGCTCATTCTCAGGATGACGACCTTGAAGCAAGCTAGGATTCACGTCAGCAACCTCACTCCCGAGCCGACTCTAGCGCCGACCCAGAATTTGAATTGCAGACAAGTCTCGCACTATTGCAAGGCTTGGTCTTTGACCTACGTCGGGACTTGGATGATCTTCAGTTTCACCTAGAGATTTTGGAGGGAAAAGCCTCACAATTCCTGCAATTGCTCTTAGCATTGCAGGGTGCCCACCACCCCCCAACAGGAGAAGTTCACGCAGCAGGGGCTGAGACACTAGTTTTGGCACCAACCCCGCCATTGGGGACTTCGAAGACCGATGCATCAGGCTAGGAGGAGAACACGCCACCAGTCCAGCCGGAGGATGCAATGTAGCTGGACGAGACACCAGTCGAGGAGGAGTCGACTCCTCTCTGAGACTCGACACTCGATGCCTCCTTCATGGACGCGTGGCCGCACTACAGCCCCTCTACGTGATATGTACAAGTGTCTACTTTATTATGCTACATGTCTAACTGTGTTTTTTCCTCATGGATGTCATCTATATCAGCTATTGTCTATGTCTACTACTGTTAAGATTGTCACCCTTAGGGGTTTGATTGTTTCTTGTGTTATATGTCAGTAGAAAATTTTCTATGTTTGCTAGTTTAAGACTTAAACTTTGGAACTGTTCGGCTGGCTGAGCTAGTTTCCCCTTGGGGTAGCTCAGTGTTTACATCCTCAAACAAAGGGAAGACTTTGTAATATTTGATTTTGGTAGGTTTTTTATACAATCTTACTTATAAAAAAAACCATTAAAATATATTTTAATTTAAAAATAATTAAAATATATTTTAATTTAAAAATATAATTATTAAGTATTTTTAAAAATATAAAATATAAATATATAAATGTGCATTATAAAAAAACCTTAATTAAAAAGTATTTATAAATTTGCTAAAAGTCATTTAATTACTTTTATAAAGTGACAAAGTGTATTTAATGTCATTATTTTAATTTAAAAAATAATTATTAAGTATTTTAAAAAACATAAAATATAATATATTAATATATAGATGGGTTTTATAAAAAATTTAATTAAAAAATATCTATAAATTTGTTAAAATTCATCTAATTATCTTTTAGAAAGTGAGGATTGATTATTTTTTGGTTTAAATAGATGAAAATGAATATGAAAAATTTACATTATAAAACAAGTGCTATTGCAATGGTGATGTTTCTTGGGGAGAATCTTTTATATACTTGATGAAGAGAAACTATGTTGTGGTGCTCTAGACTTGTCCATAAAAAACTTCCTTTAAGAAGTAGGCAAGTACCACTACATCATAGATATAGGGAAATGTGAGTTACAAAGCACTATCCAACTATAGTGACTATGGACGAACACAATTAGAAAAAAAGATATTGCAAAGTTGGTGACCATGATAGAACACAATAAGAACATGTGAGATGGGGAATTAGAAAAACAAAACTTACATAATAATTCGATACCTTCTTTCTAAGTTAATGCTATAATTTGAAAATAAAACACTAGCTCTTGTCATTATCAATAAGAGTGAAAACAAATCCTTGTAAATGTGTTGAACCTGGACATAATAGATCTAGCTAGCAGATGACATACATAATTTGTAGAGAAAATATGAGAAAAGAGAAGTGGGAGAGAAAGAATGGAAGAATTCTCATTAACCAAATGAATGAATGATAATTTACACATGATATACTATGTATAACTCAACTAATGCGCACTGTAGGAGAAGCCAATGTGCCATAGTGGTGGTCTAGAGTGATCTGGACACACACCAACAGTTACGGGAGTAAACTACCACCTAGTCTAGTCTCTGAGGAAGTTACGGGAGTGAACTGCCCCTTAGTCTGAGTTAACTAGTCTCTCAGTCTTCAGTTAACTGAATGAAACAGAGTGAAGTGAGGAGGAGATCAAGGAATCATGAGTAATGCGTTAGTCTAGTGATGATCCCAAGGACAATGTGCATTAGCAGGTGATGATCCCAATGTTGCATGGTGATGATCCCAATGTGGCATCTAGACTCCACTCAACTAATCAAACTGAAGTCTAAACTGAAGAGAATATTCTCCCTAAACTATAGGGGAATGGATAATGACTAATAAACATAGGGAAAACCTTAGGAAAAAGAAATCCTAGGTGTGTGTGAAGTATCTCCAACACCCCCCTGAACATCACTATGGTGAAAATAAAGAATGGGTCCCGGCAATGAGGCCATGTTAGGTACCCAAATACAAAAGCTACACTGAAATAAATGAGGAAAGAGGGAAAACCTAATGGGAAAAATCCCCCCTCAAATGACAATGTATGTAAAAAGAAGAACTGATAGTTGCTAGGCAACTGAGTCCTTCACTCCAAGATGACTGCGCAGAGAATGGAACTTCTTCTCAGTGAAAGTCTTGGTGAAGATGTCTGTAGTCTATTTTGTGGAAGGAAATAACTACAGGTTGATGATCCCCTCATGTACTAAGTCCTGAATGTAGTGCATGTGGATCTTGATGTGCTTCGTCCACTGCCTCTAAGCTAGATCTCTGCAGAGCTTCAGAGTGCTCTGATTGTCACACTAGATGATGATCGACCGATGAAACTGAATGCCCAACTCAGTGAGAAAATGTTGTAGCCACATACCCTAAATGGTTATGTTAACTACCCCTTTGTACTCTGCCTTGGATGAAGATAGAGAAATAACAACCTACTTCTTGCTCGACCAACATATAGGCCTGAAACCAAGACTGAGTGAGTAGCCAGATGTGGACTTGCAATCAATGTTATCGCTAGCCCAATCAGAATTAGTGAACATGATGAGGTCCAATGTTGAGTCTGTTTCATAGTGAATCCCAAAGGTGATGGTGCCCTGTACGTATCGAAGGATACACTTTGTAGCCTTCCAGTGTAGCTCATGTGGCTTCTGCATGAACCTGAAGACTGCTCCAACTACATAGGAAAGGTCTAGTCTAGAGTGAGTGAGATACAACAAGCTCCCCACTAACTGTCTATACAGTGTATTGTCCACCAGTGGAGTGTCCCTGCCATCCTTAAGTCTAACTCATGACTCTTGAAAGGAAAGGAGTCGAGACAGATTTGCAGTCTGCCATGCGAAATCTCGTGCATACATGGTCTGAGATAGTCTGATGCCTGATGCATCTTGATTGATTTCGAGTCCAAGGAAGAAATGTAGCAGACCCATGCCCATCATCAAGAACCTGTCATACAGAATCCTCTTGACTGCAACAATCGCTGAAGTCGAGCAATCAGTGATCAACAAATCATCAACATACATAACAATGAGTAGAAGTGAATCAACCGTCCTGAGCATGTAAACATTTGGGTCTAAATTACAATGTACACAGTTCTGTGACAACAGGTAGGAGTCCATCTTGGCATACCATGCCCTTGGGGCCTACTTGAGGCCATAAAGAGACTTCTTCAGTTGACAGACCAAAGATGAATCCAACACAAATCCCTGGGGCTGCTCCATATAGATCTCCTCACAGAGATTGTTGTGAAGAAATGCATTCTTCACGTCCATATGATGGACTTCCCATCCCTTGGTTGCCACAATGGCAAGTTCTAGACATATGGAATCCATCTTTGCTACCAGAGCAAAGGCCTCATCATAGTCAATGCCATGCACCTGCTGAAAGCCTTTGGGAACTAGTATGGCTTTGTATCTGCTAACATGTCCATCCGCTGTGCTCTTGGTACTGTAGACCCATCTGCACCTGACAATTTTTCTTCATGAAGGAAGGGGAACCAGATCCCAAGTCTGGTTCTCGAGGAGGGAGTTGCACTCCTCCTGCATGGCGGATTCCCAAAAGGGATTTCTAGCAACCTCGGCATAGGACTGTGGATTTGAAGACTAAACCAAGAAAATATTCCTCGGCGGCATCGGTTTAGTGGTAGTGAGTGCAAGAGGAGGCTCCTCAAAATTATATCGAGTCCTCCTAGTATCAGTTGGATCCCCAACAAGATATCTTGGATCCTGAAGAGTAGTCTTGGCCCACTTGGGCCTCTGCTCTGGATCTGCATCTGCATCTACATGCACTGACTCTACATCTGACTGTACTGACTATGCATCTGGATCATATGGATCCTATGAATCAGAACTCTCATTTGAATAAGAGTCGACATGTGCATGCTCATCATCTCTGACATGTGGAAGAAAAAAAGTGGTTGCATGTGGTTGTTGAGGTACATGCGAGACACTTTCCTCGAATTGGATACTTCGCTCAATAATGAGCTGGTCTGAGGAAATATCAATGAGTCTGTATCCCTTCACACTGTCGGGGTATCCAAGAAAGATATACTCCGTGCTTTGTGGATTAAGTGCCTTCCTCTTCTCAGATGGAATCCTATCCCATGCACGTGAACCGAAAATACGGAAGTGGGTCACTTCCGGTTTGAGGTCGCTCCAAGCCTCGTAGGGGGTCTTATCCTTGATAGATCTATGGGGAGATATGTTTTGGATGTAGGTTGCAAAATTAATTTCTTCAGCCCATAATCTTCGTGGAAGTGACTTTCCATGTAGTATGCAAGATGCCATATCTTTTAAAGATCTATTTTTCTGCTCAACAACTATGTTTTGTTGTGGAGTATAAGGAACCATGTGCTACAACTGAATCCCAACCTCATGAAAAATATTTTGTATCTCATGGTTGACATACTCTCCCTCGTTATCTATTCAGAAGACTTTTATTTTCTTTCCTCACTGTGTCTCAACAAGGGCTTTGAAATCTTTGAGGTGTTGAAAGACCTTTGATTTTTTCCTCAGAAAGAAAATCCATGTGAACCGTGAGAAATCATCAACAAAAATGAGCACGTACCTTGCTTTATTGATTGATGGATGCAGAAAAGGGCCCATTAGATCACTATGGATCAGATCTAAAGGAGATGAATCCTTCTTAGTCTTTCCTTTGTCGAATTTCTCTTGAGGTTGTGTTCCAATAACACATCCCTCACAAATTCCTTTGGAGAAGTGGATGTCAAGTAGACCATCAACCATTCCTTGCTTGCTAAGATATTGCATATATCTGAAATTTAAATGCTCGAACCTTTCGTGCCATATCCTACTGCTTTCATCAGCATGGGTAAGTAGTAATGCAAAATCTGGTTCAATAAATTTAGAAAATGTGTAGAGTCTAGATTGATGATTTACATCATCGGTAGCAACCCTGAAATTGGTTTGCATGTCATAGATATCCACTAAATTAGGTGTGGATATGACTCTCTTTCCGGTGCCGGAGTTTGGCATCTAATACATGGAGAGAAGATTGATGAAAAGTTTGGGAATGTGTAGCACATTCTCGAAGCTTCTGATTGCGAGTTCAATTCTTCCTTTGCCGGTGACCTCGATTGGAGAGTTGTCCCCCATCATAATAGGAGGACATTTGCATGCATCCAATGAAGAATAAGCTTCTTTTGTGGCTTCCATGTGGTGTGATGCACATGAATCTACGATCCAAGCATTTGGAGAGGAGTTTATGGAAATCAAAGCATGGCTAGAATTGTCTTTTTTGGGATTCTGATCTTCTGGCTTCTTCTTCTTGACACCCTCAGGGTTGCAATCTCCAAGGTTTTTTTGTTGAATTATTTGGGCCATTTGATCTATCTGTTTCTGCATATATGTGGATTATGGATGAAATCCTTTATGGAAGTAAGTGCATTTCTCCCCTTTTCTTCCCTTTCCACCTTTGGATCCAGAGACATTGTTGAAGGGTTTTGAGTACCCTTCCTTCTTTGGATTTGCATGTGATTTCCTTTTGTCTTTTTATTTATATTTGTGATATTGATTATCGCTACCATCTTGCATAGTAAGTGCATGCGCCTTTGGGTCTTTGATTTTTCCCATATTGATGAGCTTGTTTTTCTCTCATGTTAGAGACTCGATAAAGATCTCAAGAGAGGGCATCATCCATGTGGCTCCAGAGGCGAGCCTAAATAAATGAAATGTAGATACAAAAATTGAGTATTCTGGACCAAGTTTGGAGAGAATGGTAAGAACCATGTGTTTCCTCTCCTTAGATTTATCAACACTGCAAGCCTTGAGTTGTGACAACAAATCCTTATATTTGGCAAAGAAATATTGGAGATTGTCAAAGGTTTTTGGATCCAAAGTGAGCAATTCCACCTCAAGCATGTGTCCCCTCATCTCGTCCTGTTTGCCAAAAATCCATTCCATGGTGGTCTAGGCTTCATTGGGAGTTTTACAAGAGGATATGTGAAAGAGGAGTTCAGGATAAATGAGAATGCAAATAGTTCCAAACACTTCATCCATTCAATTTAGATACTTGGATTTTTCTATGGTTGATGTTGGTTCAATTTCTATGTTCATGGTTAACCTTTATAATCCTCTGCCTCGAAGATGCATTATCATCTTCTCCTTCCATGCAAATAAATTGTACGGTGTAAGAATGAATTCTTTTGGAAAATCCATTTTTCTACTGTCTTCAATCTTTGGTACTTGCAAAAGTAATTTCATGTGTCTTTTCCCTAGAAGTCTGTCAGCTCTGAGACCATGTAAATCTTTTGAACCTTCATAGAATAGATCTAGCTAGAAAATGACATACACAATTTGCAGAGAAACTATGAGAAAAGAGAAGCAGGAGAGAAAGAATGGAATAATTCTCATTAACCAAATGAATGAATTATAATTTACACATGATATACTATGTATAACTCAACTAATGCGCACTGGAGGAGAAGCCAATGCTCCATAGTGGTGGTCTAGAGTGATCTGGACACACACAAGTAGTTACGGGGGTAAACTTCCACCTAGTCTAGTCTCTCAAGCAGTTACAGGACTGAACTACCACCTAGTCTGAGTTAACTAGTCTCTTAGTCTTCAGTTAACTGACTGAAACAGAGTGAAGTGAGGAGGAGATCAAGGAATCATGAGTAATGTGCTAGTCTGGTGACGATCCCAAGGAAAATGCACATTAGCTAGTTATGATCCCAATTCTACATGGTGATGATCCCAATGTGGCATCTAGACTCCACTCAACTGATCAAATTGAAGTGTGAATTGAAAAGAATATTCTCCTAGAGGAATATTCTTCCTAAACTATAGGAGATTGAATAGTGACTAATAAACATAGGGAAAACCTTAGGAAAAAGAAATCCTAGGTGTGTGTGAAGTATCTCCAATAATCCTTGGGAGTACCAGGCAAAAGTTTCAAAAGCAAATATATTGCATGCCTATGCACTAATACAACTTTTATAACATGTTTTTTCTACAAAGCCAATAAATATATACAATAGTCCCTTGGGTTACTTACCATACATTTATATATCTATAGATATGGAGTCAAAAAAATCATGTTTGTAAGTTTGGTTAATTTTCTTGAATCCAAATCCTTAGAGTTTTGTCATTTGGCAATGCACCAAAAACATGTTTGTTCTCATAACCCTCCAACTTTTGAATAGTATTTATAGCTTGAATATTCCACAAATATACACAATTGTCCTCTTAGTAGTTGAGAATGTATTTTCCATTGTTCATAGAAAATGTGGACGATATACAATATTTTTTTGTTTAACATGACAATTCACATTTCCAAAAAATTATTTGATGCAAAGTTCCAAAGCTTATGTAGAGACAATAAGTACAACCAAAGTGTAGTCTTACTTATATACAAAAAGACTCATTTATATCTCCTTATCAACTCTTATTTATATACACTAAACCTAGGAGGACTCATTCATATCTCCTTGTCAACTCCAATATATAAATATATATTTATTTTTGAATGCACTTATTTTCATTCTGTAGTGGATTTCCAAATTGAAGAGTATGTTGAACCCAACATTATACACAACCAACCATTGAAAAAAATAAATGCAAAAGCTTAACAAATTACCTTGATATAGCAACTTGCCCACAGTTTCAATTTTTAAAATCACCAAATAAGATGTTCTAACTTCTTTCTATGCCTCAATTATGTGTAGATCCAATCACTGTACAAAAAAAATCGACCAAACACTAAGTAGTATGCATGCAATGATGCCAAGATAACTACAACATACATGAAAAGGAAAAAAGTAGTTACGAATGGTTGTTGTAAAAATAATAATAAAAGTTATGGATTGTGAAATTTGAAATAATTATAGTTATTAATATAATGAAATAATATCCCCCGTATTGGGTGGTTGGGAATAGAACAACCTCAGGGTCCCCCCAGGCTTAGACGATACGTGTGGCCTCCACCAACCACCACAACCACGTGCCCCCACATCATGCCCCAACCTCCACATAACTCCTTCACCCACACCCTGCTATGTCCATCCTTCAAGCAGTCCCCTCACCACACTCTGTTGGTACCTAGGATGCAACTCACATGTACTCCCCCAAGTGCATAAATTATGGCTCTGGCCATCACCACCAGGAGTTTCCATAACTCCATCTCGACTGGACCTCTCCTGGTGATTATTACCTCTCGGATGGTGCTGTGTATTTTACCCCGCCACCCTCTGCTACGGTCCAGGTTCTCTATGGAATTCTTTTTGTACCTTACGGGCTCTCTGTGTAACTCCCCCTACACCCTGCCCTGCATTTCTCTGACCTTTGCTCCCGTTTCTGCCACCCTTAATCCCGTCAACTCCCCTCTCCCAACCTCCACAATGACACACAATGAAATTCATAGTCACACAGGAGGTCGATAGATTGGTTCCTGACTACTCGTCACAACTGAGCATGTTGTAGAGGATTATCGAGAGCACACCCCTCCAAACATCCAAGCTGATATCGATTTGGTGGAGGCCAGCGTTTGAGTTGTTCGAGGTTTTGTGACGAAGGATGAAATTAGACCATAAGTCAGCTCGTGGATCTTAGATAATGGGGGAGTTCGGGCTAGGGAGTCCCAATACTTCTGAACCATTGAACTCTATTGGCACATGAAGTCATTCATGGGTCAGATGTTGGCTGATAGGAAGGAGGAAAAGGAAGAGATCTCCCTCCAATTGGATGAAATTCAAGCACATGTGACACTTTTGGACACCAAGCTCAACCTCTTGAGCAAGCAACTTGTTGGTTTGAACCTGGAAACAATCATTGTGCCTACTCCTCAGGTGCACCATGAGGCTGGGCCTTCTCACTCATAATCTAGAATGTCTATTTTCATTTTGTCAATTCTGTTCCAATTTTTTGGACAAGGGCATAGGACCCATCATAGCCATTTCTTAGATAAACAATCTCAACATCAACTTCTCAGGCACAATATTTGTTTTAACTGCAGTAGAAATAGGTTTTCCAACTTTTCTAGACAATTCTCTTATGAAAAAATAGACAAACTTATGCACTATTGTTGGTCTGGTTTCCTAAGTGGCAAGCCAACAACATGATTTTTTGTAACTCTTTCTCTGATAATATAATTTGCTTGGGATTACTTATTAAAAAAATATATAATGAACTAATAAATATTACTAAATTATTTTGGATTTGTTTTTTGAAATAACAACTACTAATGTTTTCTAAAATGAAATACAATAGATCTTGTGAGAGGCCTACTGCACCCATGCTTATTCTTATTATCGAGATTCAAGAAGACATAAAAAACACATGTGGGAAGGTATTTATATGTGGATTCTCAAAAACCAAATATAATGAGAAAATAAGTGTGTAAGAAGGTGTTTTCTAGCTTCAGCCAAACGAAGACAGTTTCCATCAGTGCAATTGCAATTTAATATTAATGAGCCTTACCTCTCTGGATAGTTGTATGTAGGTTTTTGGGTAGTGTTTATGCATCCTTGATCTTTTCTTCCCTCTCAACCTTCACTTTTCAAATACGATCCAATTTCCAAGCAATCCCCGTGACTTGTAAGTTGTGAGCGTGCAGGTGCTCCTCAACCTATGTTACAATATTTGTAACTTATGTAATGTGTTATTCATGCAACTTGCAAGTTGCAACCTCCATCTACGATTGAATTTGTATCTTGTACTATGCATGGCCTTTACTATAGAATTTATAACTTGTGTTATGTACAAAAATGAGCATTCAAATTTAAGAAATTGTTTATATATATATATATATATATATATATATATATATATATATATATATATATATATATATATATATATATATATATATATATATATTA
>JASDQU010737689.1:40752-51077 GCA_032191745.1 Picea mariana | reverse complement strand
TGGTGATTCATTAATGTATATAACTAATGCATATTCACTAACTTAGTGATGACTTGCTAATAATTTGGACTAACTTAGTGATATGGCATTAATGCGCCTACAAATAAAATAGCTCATATACAAAATGTGTTATGCACATGTACACAATATTCATATGAGATAACTGGAATAATAAGTGTATCAAAAAAATATTTCATTTTCTACTAGAACTAAAAATATGTTATTTTTTTCCATTGTGACAATGGAATCCCACCCCCTAATAGAATATTACAACACTATTCACCTTTCAGGCAAGCATACTACATAGCGAGATTGCCCAAAAATAACATCGTGCCCAAAATCACAAGTCATTTCCAAGTTGGCCTGAATTAGTGACCTCTTCTTTTGGCAAGTACTAAAAATATGTTACTTTAACATTGTTCTTAAAACCAAAATATTTTTCTATTCTCTATTAATATTTTTTTTCAAGGAAAATCTCCCCAAGAAACCCAAGGCACACTTCTCCACATTTTTGGATGACATCCCTAATAAACTTGTTGGTGTAAACTAATGCACTTCACATTGGAGGATTAAAAAATCATACACCTTCTAACATGGAAATATAGTTGAGTTAATCAATTGAGCTATTTATCTTAAAAATCATTGTAGGGAAACGCTCAAGAAATTTCCCACATTTTGTAGATCGTACCCTGTGAAACCCCGTAGACAATAATTCTAGCACCTAACCTAGTAGGAAAAGTGAAGCACACAATAAAGACAATCACTTTGGGGGTTGACCCCAATACCTCTTCCATGGAAATCAAATCACTCAACTACTTAAACTAACTTAGGGAGTTTCTCTCCTTTATTAATATATTAATTTAAATATTTTTTAACATATAAATAATGTAATCGAATTAGAAAAACAAAATTCTAAATAAATTTAAATAAACACAAAATTATAGTACAATATGGATGTTCGTTATTAATATAATGCAATGTTAAGTGAGAAATAGCATACCACTCTCGCTTAAGAGGAATAGGAAGACATAGAGAAGGTGTAGTAAAAATATGATAAAATCTTACCCTCCAAAATGCCGTGCATTCCACTAAATGTTAGTGAGTAGGTATTAGCTAACTAAAATGCCGTGCATACCCTTTTAAATTCAATCCAAATTTCCTAAATGAAGATTCCTTTTGTGATCTTGTTCGAAACTATTGGGGCTCACAACAAGTTGTTGAAGGGCATGGAGCACAACGTAGACTGTCTTGGAAACTCTTAGGTTTAAAGGCATACATGAAGAATTGGTTCGCTGTAAAAAAGAAAAAGAAGTTGGCCCTTTATATTCATTTAGAAGAAGATATTGCACAGCTAACAGAACAATACTTGCACTCCGATCTTGACCATGATCTTAGAACCTGATTGAAAAAACTTGAAGCAGAGATAAACAAGTTACTATTGGATGAGGAAGGAAGATGGCGGTTAAAAAGTAGAGCAATTTGGATTAATTGTGGAGACAAGAATACAAATTTTTTTCATCTTTTCACTAGTTACAGGAGGAACAAGAAACACCTTTGGGAGATCAAAGATGGAATGGGACAGGTACATTATGGTCAGGATGCTCTAAAGACTGAAGCACAACGCTATTTTAGCACTTTCTATCAAGAGCCTAGAACTAATATGATGATGGATAAGGTAGCTTCGACCAACTTGTTTACAAGGACGACCAATGAGGAAGAAGTTAACCAGCTTGAAAAAACAATTACAAAGGAGGAGATGTTGGATGTTTCAAAGGGTTTTGCCAAGGACAAAAGCCCTGGGCCTGACGGGTGGAGTGTGGAATTTTACTTGCACTTCTATGATTTGCTTGCAAATGATTTTCTCAAAGCAACCGAGGAGTCTCGCAAGACATGTGTGGTAAACAGAGCTATCAACTCGACTTTTATAGCACTTATTCCAAAGGTAAATGGCCTTGCAACTTATGAGGAGTTCTGCCCGATAGCCCCGTGTAATATTTGTTACAAGATATTCACTAAAATTATTGCTAGACGTATTAGACCGATATTGTCTTGTGTTTTATCTGAGGAGAAATTCAGTTTTTTAAAAGGTAGACATATTATCGATGCTATAGGGATGACGTAGGAATGCCTGCACAACATCAAAGTGAAAAAGTTACAAGCATTGATCCTTAAAATTGATTTGAAAAAAACATATGATTGTGTTAGTTGGGACTACCTAAGATTGGTCTTAATACAATGTGGTTTCGGCTTGCCGACGACAAATTGGATTATGGGATGTATTACATTAGCCACATATGCTATCTTGATAAATGGAGAACCCACGGGGTTTTTCAACAGTGAAAGAGGTTTGCGCCAGGACTACCCTCTATCTCCCTTTCTATTCATTCTTATCATGGAAGGTTTAAGTTTGGCCTTAAAAAGAGGTAAAGAAGAAGTTTTACTCACTGGCATAAAAGTTTCTAGGCTATATAAGATTATCCACCTATTGTTTGTTGATGACATCCTTATTTTATCTAAATCTTCTATTGCAGAATGGCAGGAAATAAAAAGAATCTTAGATGTTTTTTGCAAAGCATCTGGCCTAATAATAAATGAACAAAAAACTACCTTTTTTCATTACGGAGTGAAGCAACAGGATCTGGAGTCTCTACATGTAAACTTTCAATACAAATTTGCTAATCTATCTAGTGGCTTCAGATATCTTGGTTACTTTTTGAAGATTGATAGATACAAAATGGAGGATTGGATATGGTTGATTGACAAATTTGAAGCTCGGATCAGTCACTGGTGTAACTGACAACTTTCCATGGGGGGGTGTTATGTACTTCTTAAGGAAGTTTTAGAAAGCTAACCTGTTTATTGGTTGGCACTTGCAAATATTCCTTCTTTGACTCTTCAAAAGATTAGACAGCTTATATATGATTTTCTTTGGTCGAGATGCAATAAGAAAAAAAAGATACATCTTTGTGCATGGCATCATTTAGCACGACCAAAGAAGTTCGGGGGTTGGGGTTTGCGTGATTTGGGAAGTTTTAGTAGGGCGATGGTGGCCAATACACTTTGGAGGGATCTGGTACATGATGGACTATGGAACCACATATTGAAAGACACATATTATCCATATGTAACAGTGGAAAGATGGTTGCGCATGGTTATTGTAACAAATGTCCAAGGATCAGACCTGGAAGTACCTTTTAAAGGCTTTGCACATCATATTACAGTGGATCGCATGGAGGCCGGGGTCTGGCCACAAGATTCTGTTGGGCTATAGTCATATTCTGGGGATGGGAGAAGGGGCGATCCTGACAGGTAATCTGATCACAGCTATCAATCAGGAAGGAATTTATTATTTATTTCAGGCTCTTGGTGAAGATCGAGTGGGGGTTGGAACAAATTGGTTCACTAGTGAAGATTTGGGATTGGTTGGTGATCTTGCCTTGTAATGGAATACATTTTGTTGTGCTCATATAATCAATGGTATCCAACTTACAAAAAATCCAGACCAACTCATTTGGATGGGGGGCGATGATTCCGGGGTATTAATGATCAAGAATGCATACGAGGCTATGGAAAAAAAGAAATGGGGTTTTGTGATTGGAGGTTGGAGGAAAGCATTTTGGAGCTGGACTTGCCCACTAAAAATTCGTTTATTCACCTGGCTGTTGGTTGAGAATAAGATTCTCACCTGGGATCGGCTCCAGCGTCAAGGTTTCTATGGCCCGAGTACTTGCTCTTTATGTAACAATAATCAAGAAACAACGTTCCATCTGTTTGTGGAGTGCACTTTTTCTTCGAAAGTTTGGGAAAAGGTTACTGCTATTATTAAACATCCTGAAATGATGGTTGGTAACACCATTGTTGAATGCTTCAAGGCCTGGAAATTACAATATTTATTATATCCCAGTCTGTCAGCGATCATTTGTTGGTTTGTATGGAAGGAGAGAAATTTGGTGATTTTCGAGGGACATATCCCAAATCTTCAGAAGGTGGCATATCTCTCATTTCTCACTTTGGAGACCAGTAAAAAAAAATTAAAATCTGTGGCTCCCTGGAACTTATCAACTACAGATGCTGAGTATGGAGTGGGGGGATGGTTTGATGGTGCTGTTGAAGCTTCGGGAGACAACTTTGGAGCTGGAGGATTTATACGAACAAGGGCTCATAGATGCTACAAATGGTTTTTTAATGGTGGGCCTGACACTAACACAAAGGCCGAGCTCCTAGGGGCATGGGCACTTCTCCTCTTGGCCTCTCGCTTATCAATCTTGGAGATACATATCAGGGGAGATTCCAAAATTATAATTGACTGGCTGAAAGGTAAGGGACACCTTCAAGTAGCGACACTGGAATGCTGGAAGGATCGCATCAAGGAGATGACAAAGCACTTTCGAAAGATTACCCATGATCATGTTTACAGGGAAGGTAACACTGTTGCGGATAGTCTGTCGAAACGTGCTCTTCAACAAGCTCCAGGAAAAATATATTATTACATGTGTGAAGGAGATCATGAGGGACCACTACAGTTTTTAAACCTCTTTTTGGGGGATCTCCCTGGTCCATTTTATGTTGTTCTAGAATTCTTGATGATTGTATATGTTTAAATTCGGTTGAATGTTTTTGTTTGGTAGAACTTCTTGTTGTCAGGCAAAGGAAAGTGAAATTGTCCAGGCTTATATGGGATTTTTTGTTTCCAAGTGATGATATTTCTGACACCCATGGAGATGGGACTTTGGAAATGTTTTGTTTTGTCATAGCTATTGTATGTCAGTGATGTTTCCCATAAGGTTTTTTTTGGGACATCCTAGTTAGTGATATCTTTGATAAGATATCTTTCTATGAGCAATTTATATTTTAAATAATATAAAATATAATTTTATTGGGGAAAAGAGATATTGGCTAACTAAGTTGTAATTAATATTTTTTTTTACAGAGTAAGTAATAATTGTATTATAAGTGTAAAGGTTAAAACAGAAATGATAATAAAAGTTTAAGATGATGAAAAAGTAATAGTCAAATTGATGGAAAAGTATGTATATAATTCACATTAAAAAAATATAAATATTTAATAAGTAGATATATGTGTATAATTCGTTTTATATGCACTCTCAGTTTTGGTTTTGTTGAGGTATCTTCTACAAGGTTTACCCTGATAGCATTTTTGCTGCACATAACCATCATAACTTTGATGTAAAATGAAACCTTATACTCCAGGCTGCATTTTTGCTACACAGAACTATCATAACAACTTTGATGTAAAATGAAACCTTATAATCCAGAGTAGTTTGGTTTCAGTTCTGGCAGATTCTCCCTCTATTGTAGGGATTTTTTTAACTATGTTACCTTTATGGCAGTCTTTTATATAATATAAATTCACCAATTTTAATTAAAGAAAACTTCAACATATTTTACCTTAAACACTAACTAAACATTCACAAAACAAAAAAAATCAAATAATTTTTTTTAAAAGATAAAATCACATTATACAAGGATAAAACGTTTAAAGTCCAATTGGGAAGTGAATAAAAAATAAAACTTACCACTAGTTATTAATGGAACTTTTGACTTCCACTAGAACTTTTGATTGTATTAAATAATTATAAAAAATAATTTTAAGGAATTTTTCAATTATATTTTTAAATTATGGAAAGATGAATGATAATACTTTCTTATAAGTATTTTAAATAATTTTATTTATTTCAATTTATTAATATTTTTCACTAAAAAAATGTGTAATTTTTTTTATTATTATTTCATTTCATATCAAGTTTTATATTTTTATTATTGTTTTAATGTAATGTTATTTAATATAACATAATGCCTTAACAGCTCCCCCATACTAAAATGTAAAACACCTCTCTACTCTCAAAACAATAATTATAAAAATAACTTTAAAAATTCTCTTAATTATATTTTATAAACTATAAAAAAATAAATGACAAAACTCTCCTTGAAGTATTTCAAACCTTTTCATTTATTTCAATTTCATTAACATTCTTCATCATTTCATTAACACTCTTCATCTACTAATATATAAGTACTTTTAGTTTTTATCAATACAAATTAATCATATTTATCAACTATTGTATAGGTTGAAGTAAAAACAACTAAAAAGGAAATTTAGAATTATATCTTTAAAAAAATAAAATCTAAAAAGGAAATTTAGAATTATATTTAAAAAAAAAAAATCTATAAATTTAATCTTTATATGCATGCTTATAATTTTTTACTTTTTATTATATTTTAAGTTATAAATAACATAATTAAAAGAAAATGAGATTATATTTGCATTTAAGTTAAGTTATTAATATCATTATTTAAGGAAATGTATGGTTTTAGAAGTTTGACACAAAAAAATTGTAAAATATCTTTGGTTTTCAAGTGAGTGGGATATGAGTACTATTAGGAGGTTTTGTTCACCATAGATGATCTCAAAACCTTGACTAAAGGTGAGGGAGGAAAAGCTCTAAATGAAGATTCTAAAACTCAAGTGCCATAAACAAGATCTCAAACGACCACATGATTTGTCTAGAAAATTGTTGACATTAGAGTGGCGTATTATGAGTATGGCATTATAATTTTTTTCACACAACAAAAAGGTTGCAAAGCCTTCACCATGATTAGGGAAGGAAAACAAGGACCTTAGTCCCTAAATAAACATTATTATACTTAAGCACCATGAACAAAAAGCCTAAAACCACTGCACTTTTCATTTTCATTAGGAAGTTTTGCACAAAATAAATAAGTCGAGTCAAAGTCTTGACCGGGAAGGAAATCATGGAGATGATTTACATTTTTTGATAAAAAAGATTTGAGTTATGCAATCCCTGCATCGAAGGTTCGATCAACATGTATACTCGATTAAAGGTTTAATAAATTCTTGAATAAGGATTTGAAACTCATGTATACTCAATTAAAGGTTTAATAAATCTTCGAATAAAGGTTTGAAACTTATGAAAAATAATCAACAAATAGTTAAAAAAACTTGATCTACATTTTTAAAACCCTTGTTCAAGGGCTTAACCTCGATGGAGGGATGAAAGGCTTGTAAATCTTACATGTCATGTGGTAGAATTCATATCAACGAATTCAACGTTGAAAGACTTCTTTCAAACGACTATCTATAATAAAAGAGCATTTTTCACATTTAAATACAGAGTTTTTTCTCCAATTGAGAATGTTTTAACAAAAAAAATTGATGTCTTAAAAATTATGCATTCAATAAATTAGGAAAATAGTTAGGATATATGTCGTTTTTTTTAATGAATGCATTTTATATAAAAGAAATGCATTGGAAATAGAAAAATGTAAAAACGCTAATAGAAATATTGAAATGGAATGTATAATAAGCAAAAATAGCACACGGTGTGGTTAATGTGTTGATATGTTAATGGTATTGAAGTTGGCATGTTGTTGGGATGCACACGAGTGGTTAGTGGTTAATGCATTGTAACATGCATATAGATTGTAACCAAATGATATAGGGATGATTAGGCTCAAATACTTTGGACATACTCAACCATTTGGGATCATCTTGTATGATGAAGTTCAACAAATGAACCATGATTTCCGTGTAATTGGTTAGATACTCAAGTATTATTAAAGCAACAAATGTAAAGGAATAAAGTATAAATAAAGGAACCAATGTAATAAGTGAAAAAGGGGGGAAATATGACAAACGTGAGATATAATGATTTATCACGTTTTGTGCTTCAATGCTATAACATTATATGTTGACATTAGTAGGTCTTATCTTGGATTTGCTTGTTTACTTATGCAATGCATCTATTATTTCTAACATGGTATTGAAGTTTAGGTTTTTAAAATCCTAACTTGGTTTTGTTGTAAAACATTTTTAGAGGTTAGTTCCACATCATAGGAAGACTATGGATGGTATATGCATTTTTAAGGATTTTTATTTTTGGAGAATTGACTTATTTATAATTTCAGATTTTTGGAATTGTTTGTTTTATATATGATGCATCTCTTATTTCAAACAATTTTAATTGATCAAATATAAAAAATAAAATCGCGCCAAAAATAAAAATGTGGGGAATCATGCTCATGCAAATGTTTTCACACAATGAAATAATTGGTGAGAACAAAAATAGCTTATTATGATTTTCCAAATTTAGTAAGGATAAACATGAAATTAAATGAAAATTTCACATATTAAATATGCTCATTTATTTTTTTAATATCATAAGAATGCTAATGAAGTTCCTTACAGATTATCCTTCCACTACATAATGGAATTCTCACATGTTTCAAGAGCTTAGATTTTAAACATGTATAAAATTTGAATTTTTTATCATCAAATTTCAATAGAAAGTGTGATTCATATTCATGGGTGCACCCCACGGTTAGTGAAGGAAACTAGGTCCAACCACCATGTAGGTTCTCTTTAGAGGATATTTGGTGTACAAGTGGGATATGAGGGCTATTAGGAGGTTTTGTGCATGAATGATGGCTTTCAAGGCTTTGATCATGGTCAAGGGAGAAAAATAAGGGCCTTAGTCCTTGAACGATGCCATGGACGAGGTCTCAAATTATTATACAAAACCTCTTGAAGAGATCTCAGGTATTTAAATGGGATATGGGTGTCATTAAGAGGTTTTACACATGAAAGATGGGTTTGAGGGCCTTAACCATGGTTAGGGTTGGAAAATAAGCATTTAGGCCTTAAAGGAAATTCTAGTGTTGAATATCTTCTCATACAAAATGATGAAGATCATTTTAATTATATCTCTATAAATGTTCATGCATTGTGAAATGTGTGTTTTATGAATGATATGTTTGTTGTCCCAAGGGTGGGATAACATTGTAATTGGGTTGGTGCATCGAGGAAGGGTACTTTCCCATAATGAATAATTTAATGCTTGAATACAAGTTATTCGACCTTAAGGAACCCACTTCTAAGGGAAATCAACCATGAAAACAACTCTACACAATGAGATATTCCCTCCTAATGTAATATTTGGCCTAGAACCCCAATCCATGAGATAGTCCCCATGACTAGAACACATGACTAATTCTCAGGTTGGGCACACTAAGGATGGTTCAACACTATCGACTTAAGCACCAAGAACTACTTATATCGATTGTGGGAAATTCCCCATGCATTAAACCATGATGCACACCCACTAAAAGGAATTGTTTCTTTGTGATTGTGATTCTAGACCTATTTGAAGACTAAATAGACCACATATGAGGAGCATAAAGGGTTAGTAAATGCTATATATGGACATAAAAAAATTATACTCGTGATGTTAGTTTTGTGGAATGTATGCATGATATTTGAATTTAAGACTTTGTGCAATATATGTGTTATACAATACTTGTGTGTTATTTAAAACACTACATGCACATGTGATTCAACATTATAGGCCTTGTTTTATTTTGTTTTGTCTTTTTGTTTTTTTAATTTAGAGGAAGTCTCTAACTGGCTGAGATTACTTGGGCGAGGTTCAAGTTTAAATCCGGTTGGCTACCATTATAACTCCTAGACTAGTGTCAACAACCCGCAATCCAACACCTAGTAGGAGACTTATGGCTTAGCAAGGGCCAAGACATCTAAAGACACACTTGCCTTTTTTGGGGCCCCGCTCTTAAAGGGCTCCTACCCTTCTAGCATTATCACAATGAGCCAGAGTCTCATCAAATATTTGAACATAGGTGGAGAGAGTGCAAGACCTACCTCCCAATCATTCAATCAAACCACCCCAACTCATTACAAACCTAATTGTTAATCAATGTTATTATTTTAGAATTAGATTTATCTTAACAAAGTTAATAACTAATACTAAAATGTATAAAACTACTAATTTTCTTTCAAATATGTATAAGTGTATTTTTGGATAATATTTATAACTATACATAATATTTTTTTATAAAAATATTAACATTTATAAAACAATTCTTATAATTTTTTAATTATATATATATATAATTTTTTCATTTAAAAAAGATTTTATTAACGTATATATCATTATTCTACTGCCACTTTTGGTTAACTTAATTTAAAAAAAAACGGGGAACAATTCAAGAGATCATTGTATAAACTATACATCGAAAAAGAATAATTCCATTGTTTTAAGTATATCCATCAAGTGTGTTATGTACAAATAAAGGGTTTTTTTTTAATTTATTTTAATTATTATTATTAAAAAAAATAAAAAATTTAGTAAACATAATGTGGCATGTGAATTAATTTAGTTAGTTGAACCTATGGACAAAGCCTTGGGCTTTCTAGCTTAGGAAATAAAGTTATTGGAAGGTATTGAATATTATTTATATGGATATATTTATTTTCAGTTAAAGTTATGTAT
>JASDQU010737689.1:25147-35786 GCA_032191745.1 Picea mariana | reverse complement strand
CTCTTTAGAGGATATTTGGTGTACAAGTGGGATATGAGGGCTATTAGGAGGTTTTGTGCATGAATGATGGCTTTCAAGGCTTTGATCATGGTCAAGGGAGAAAAATAAGGGCCTTAGTCCTTGAACGATGCCATGGACGAGGTCTCAAATTATTATACAAAACCTCTTGAAGAGATCTCAGGTATTTAAATGGGATATGGGTGTCATTAAGAGGTTTTACACATGAAAGATGGGTTTGAGGGCCTTAACCATGGTTAGGGTTGGAAAATAAGCATTTAGGCCTTAAAGGAAATTCTAGTGTTGAATATCTTCTCATACAAAATGATGAAGATCATTTTAATTATATCTCTATAAATGTTCATGCATTGTGAAATGTGTGTTTTATGAATGATATGTTTGTTGTCCCAAGGGTGGGATAACATTGTAATTGGGTTGGTGCATCGAGGAAGGGTACTTTCCCATAATGAATAATTTAATGCTTGAATACAAGTTATTCGACCTTAAGGAACCCACTTCTAAGGGAAATCAACCATGAAAACAACTCTACACAATGAGATATTCCCTCCTAATGTAATATTTGGCCTAGAACCCCAATCCATGAGATAGTCCCCATGACTAGAACACATGACTAATTCTCAGGTTGGGCACACTAAGGATGGTTCAACACTATCGACTTAAGCACCAAGAACTACTTATATCGATTGTGGGAAATTCCCCATGCATTAAACCATGATGCACACCCACTAAAAGGAATTGTTTCTTTGTGATTGTGATTCTAGACCTATTTGAAGACTAAATAGACCACATATGAGGAGCATAAAGGGTTAGTAAATGCTATATATGGACATAAAAAAATTATACTCGTGATGTTAGTTTTGTGGAATGTATGCATGATATTTGAATTTAAGACTTTGTGCAATATATGTGTTATACAATACTTGTGTGTTATTTAAAACACTACATGCACATGTGATTCAACATTATAGGCCTTGTTTTATTTTGTTTTGTCTTTTTGTTTTTTTAATTTAGAGGAAGTCTCTAACTGGCTGAGATTACTTGGGCGAGGTTCAAGTTTAAATCCGGTTGGCTACCATTATAACTCCTAGACTAGTGTCAACAACCCGCAATCCAACACCTAGTAGGAGACTTATGGCTTAGCAAGGGCCAAGACATCTAAAGACACACTTGCCTTTTTTGGGGCCCCGCTCTTAAAGGGCTCCTACCCTTCTAGCATTATCACAATGAGCCAGAGTCTCATCAAATATTTGAACATAGGTGGAGAGAGTGCAAGACCTACCTCCCAATCATTCAATCAAACCACCCCAACTCATTACAAACCTAATTGTTAATCAATGTTATTATTTTAGAATTAGATTTATCTTAACAAAGTTAATAACTAATACTAAAATGTATAAAACTACTAATTTTCTTTCAAATATGTATAAGTGTATTTTTGGATAATATTTATAACTATACATAATATTTTTTTATAAAAATATTAACATTTATAAAACAATTCTTATAATTTTTTAATTATATATATATATAATTTTTTCATTTAAAAAAGATTTTATTAACGTATATATCATTATTCTACTGCCACTTTTGGTTAACTTAATTTAAAAAAAAACGGGGAACAATTCAAGAGATCATTGTATAAACTATACATCGAAAAAGAATAATTCCATTGTTTTAAGTATATCCATCAAGTGTGTTATGTACAAATAAAGGGTTTTTTTTTAATTTATTTTAATTATTATTATTAAAAAAAATAAAAAATTTAGTAAACATAATGTGGCATGTGAATTAATTTAGTTAGTTGAACCTATGGACAAAGCCTTGGGCTTTCTAGCTTAGGAAATAAAGTTATTGGAAGGTATTGAATATTATTTATATGGATATATTTATTTTCAGTTAAAGTTATGTATTGGATATTAGTAAAGTTATTATATTACTTAGAAAACAGAGACCATTTTAATAGTGGGATTATATTAAATGGGAGATAGAGGTTATTTAGTGGGTAAGTAATTTATATTAAGTTGTTGTATATGTATTTTTATTATGAAATTAGGACTAAGGTTGTTGTTATCAATAAATAATAAATTTAAGCAAGTTATGTTGGTTTTTCCTTTTATTTTTTTTTATCTCATGTGGTGTTGAATAAACCAATAAATTTATGTTTATCTTATCTATTTGGTTTTTGTTTAATATATATGTGTTAGGAAAGTAATTCTACCTCTTCCTCAACTCATATTTGTTCATTTTTCTAAGTTATTTGCCAAATAAAACTAGATTATGGTGCCCATGGTTCAAAAGATCATTCTTATGGTTGAAACCTTTTAAATCCTCTTGTTGTTTGACATTTTTTAATCACCTTCAAAATACAATTAATCTAAGCTCCATCTATTTAAATAGGTTATCCTTGGGTGACACACAAGGACTCATGTCTTAGGAAATATTGAGGGTAACCCTTGAGGCCTGAGAACTAGCTTGAAGGCCTAAAGTGGTGCGGGGAGGTGCATCATGCACACTATGCCCTAACATTCACCCCCTGTGAGAAATAGGGATTAACTTTGGTGAACATGTTTGAAACGTAATAAACCAAGCAAATACATATTTGAAGGAAAGCATTAAATTCATATAAATGGTTCCAAACTCTTTTCATTAGTTTTTCATTTTTCCTATTATGTCCAATTATATTGCTATAACTCTATACAATGAGAAGAGCATGTAGTCAATTTAAAGTATAGTGTGTATTGTATGTGCCTTTCCAGTGTTGGTATCTTTTAGGGGGAATATATATATTGCACTAATATAAAAGAAAAGGAGAGTTCAGTATCCTTGTTATTGGACTCTATATTCAAAGGTTTATTTGTTGCTTATACTTGCTATGAGTATATTTTTTTAACCCAAATAAAATAAAATATATAAAATCTATCTATTTGAAAATGTCAATGTCCATAATAACAAGTGCACTTCAAAATATTTTCATTATTTTTCCTATTATGTCTAGTTACATTGCCATATCTTTGTATAACAAGGGCTGCATGGCATGTTAGTCCCTGCCAAGTAGATTTGGAAATGAATATGATAGTTGACACCCTATAATTATTGATGATTATGATTACTGTGAAACATGAACAATATGTTAACTAGGGGCTAGTTTCATAATCTTAAAAGAAATCAAGTTGTAAAGATTTCAATGAAAAAAATTAACATATACCATCAGAAAGATTGGAATTCAAAGAATTCGACCTAGACTCAGAAGGAATGGAGGAAGACGTGTTGCTCCATGACACTTAGTTTATAGATTTTTCATATGTCATATTGGCTAGGATCTATGACCACATTTTTACTTTAATGTGGATGTTGTATAGTTTTGGGATTAACCTAAATTTCCTTCTAATTAAGTTAAGCTAGCCAAATGCAAATTGCATTTTAAAAATATTCAATTTTTTTTTTTGAAAATAAACCTTTCAAATTTAATAATATATATTTTTGTATAATATTTATTATATTATATAATAAATATAATATAAATAATATATTAGATAATAAATATAATAATAAATAATATATTAGATAATAAATATAATAAAAATATAATAATGCATAATAATAAATACATAGTACAAATTTTTATATTTAGATGTGGTGATTCATTGATTATGTAATTAATTTTACATATTGAAAGACTTGAAGGGAGTAATAACACTTCAATTCTATCAACCAATTATAAATTATAAATGAGAAACAAAAATATTTTTATTATATCCAAATATATATATTTGTTTTCCTATGTTAATTAAACATTACATTGCATACACAAATTTATGGTAAAAAACAAAGTAATGTCACATCAATATCACATTAAAAGAAAACTCATTGCTATAATCCCATGGCAGGAACTAATAAAATAAACATGCAACCAATTCAGAGTACAATATATATTGTATGTGCCTAGTTTTATATATTTTAGGGAGAATAAATCTATTATGCTAATATGAAGAAACGAGTTGGTTATCCATATTCATAGACTTTATATTCAAAGGTCATTGACCTTGTTTATTGATGAATGCCAATAGTCATAATCACAACAACAAAATTCAATAGCTTTAGTACCATGACAACAATATCTAGAGTAGATAAGCATAACTTACTTATAGTATTTAAATTTGATGGCTATTTTGTCACTCGTGAAATATTATACTCTTCAAAATCTTTAAAAAATTATAGTAAACCGTAAACCGTTTTACAGTTTCCAGGAATTTTTGTTTTTCTAATTTGAACGTTGTTTTTGTCGGTCAAGTTATCGATAAGTTATCGCGATGTTCGCTTGCGACATTTGATTGGTCTTTATTGGTATTTATGGCATTGACATGTTTGGGAAACCAAACAAGTTGGTTACTATATTAAGTTCCATTATTTATTGTAATTTAAATTTCGTTTTTTAACTTTTAGGTCAATCGGAAATTTTGGAAGGGATAGGTGAATTTTATGTTATTTTTGGAAGGGCTTGGTGAAAATTATGTTGTTTTTCATTTAGACTTTCTTATTTTAAATTACCTTTTTCGAATTTTTTGAATATTTTTTTTTTTTTGAACTTTTAGGTTGTTATCAATATCTTGAATTTTATTTTATTTTTTTTTAATTTTTAGGTTGTTATCAATAGCAAATTTTGGAAGGGCTAGGTGAACTTTATGTTTTATTTTTAAGTTAGATTTTATGATTTTATAAAATATAAAAATAGTTATTTTTCAAACTTATTTTATGATTTTATAAAATATGAAAGAAATAGTTATTTGTGAAACTTATTTTATACTTTTTACACTATCAAGTTTTAACAATTTTTTATTTTAAGTATAAAAATACATTTCTTGTTTGATATGACTAGATAGAAATACTTCCTGTACGATGTAATGCAAACTATGTAATTCCTTATTTTTGTTAAACGTAATTATATTTTGTTTTGGGATTCTGTAGTTTGCAATTTGTTCAAGTTTCCTTTGGACCTTATTAGTGGATTGATGGTGATCTTGTTTAGTCTGGGATTTCAATTTCAATTGAAGAATTGCATTCACCTGATACACTGCTGAAGGACAGATGGGACACAATCCATCAATCTCCTCGTCTAGGTCATCATGAATGAGATTGACCCTCATCTGCAATTCTTCACCTGTGGGGATTCAATATGTTGCTCATCCCCTCTCTGCATAAATCAATCAATACATTTTTAGGTTCTAAAGCTTGACGTACATTTTATTTTTGTATCCATTGGGATACATGATGGAGAAGAATCAACAAGACACGATATGGGGCAACGGATTCAACTTGTGGACACTTCCCATCCCGCTGCAAACACACAATCGTTTCCTGGACTACTATAGGGAAGTCGGGGGCAGGTTAAACAAAAAGGAGCATCGTTCGAGGCACCATTTACATCATTTCTTATGGATTTCCTTTCAGGAACTGAGGAAATGTCTTTGGTTGTGCACAACTTGTGATTTACCTTCCATATCGACAATGTTTAAGCAATACCCTTCTTTTCTCAAACACACAAGGACCGGTGGAAGATGTTCAAATGTGCAACAACTTAGTTACTCATATCATTACTACCGTCTCTAGACTGCCTCAAGTCTGTGGTTTTTCAGAAGTATAATATTTTTGTTCTTCGATGATTGAGAAGCCATTTTCAGATCATGAGGTGCCTGCAAGTCTTGAAGAAGAGAAAATGAGGTAAGTACTGTGTAATTTTTTTTTCACACGCGATAAATACATTGTGCATATGGAAATATATATCTCAAAATGAGAAATATTTGTATTAAAATTACTATACTGAGAAGTAGAGTAATCTCCTAGTGGGGCTTAGGGAAGGGATATCAATTATGTTTAGGGGGTAAAATAGCAATGGCTTCGTGAATTGTTGCTCTAAACCAGAGTATATGAGAATTCCACCACAATGTGCCTCGTTGTCTAGTGATTGTGAAGTTGTACGCGTAGCTCTGCCCAGTTTGAATGGGGTATTGAGTTATATATGCTGGCCCGTCAGCCCAACACGTGCTTGAAGTTCAACATTTTTTTCTTTTCAATATTGTTCACAAAAGCAGTTTTGATCTTGCATTACAGTGTATATGAATTATTTTAAATCCAAATTAGTCGATGATGTTATTACCTATGATGATGCCCTCACTTTCATTACAATATACATTCATTAATTATTTGAAACAATAATTATTGAATGCAAAAGACGATGATGCTATTACCAGTGTATGGAAACATTATATTTGACATGATTAGTCATGTTCACTATGAAAATATCTCCTTCCCTTGCATATATTGTTAGACTTGGAAACTCCCCATTCACTGTCACAATGGGTTTTCTGTGGCAATAACGACTCACATTCTTCAATCAATGTAAATCAAACAATTATATTGATTTTTGAAACAAATCCATGATCCATGATTGAATATTGTAGCAAATTAATAAAGCACCAAGATTACATCAAATTTATAATGCCTTATCTTCCCCTCCACTTCCATGGCTGGCAAAAACAAGATTATCAGAAGGAACATCGTAATTTGCATTTCTAAGTCACTCATTTTCTCTTCAATCTCCTACACAATCACCCTCATTCTATTTATTGAATCTACTAAGATGTGTGACACCCGGATTACTATAGAGCCCTCTGGCCAAGGACTATAGCTTTCACTTGGAGGTCAACGATAGTTGACCTCCTATTACATGGTACATTTTGTTGCATTAGTTGGTTTGTTTTGGAGCCAGGACCTGATTTTATGCATTCTTTCCAAATTTAACAGGGTGGAATCATGAAGATGGGTGTCTATTTTGCTTGTTTTATGAGAAAAAAACTATATTTTCACAAGTTCTTCAACTTCTGGCATACAAAACTATTTTTTTTATTTAGAATTTCACTTTACAGTAAAAACAAAACTTGTGAAGAATTTTGTTAGCTTTCCAATGAATATTTTTCAATTTTGTTTTATTAAGATTTGATATGTCAATTTGACAATTGTTTAACAATATGTTCCTTAAACATGAAAGGAATGATAATGATTTATTTTTTCCTCCAACAATGTATCTATTATTAAACTTATGTTTTTAACAAACGAAATATACTGCAACAATCTACATAGACTCTATTTTATTATGACTATAATTTTGGATCTAACAGATGAATATTATAATTTCTAGAATTTTTTGAAGTTGACCAAGCTGAAAACGTTGTAGATTTTAAACACATGTTTTCCTCCACCTTGTATCTATCTTAATTTTTACTTAAAAATAAAATCTAAAAATACCCTTTTGAAAAGAAAAGTTTAAGGATTATGAATATAATTTTTTCTAAATTTTTTACTGTGTATTTTTAGAGATACGAATATTTCATTTCACTGAATCATAATGTCTGCTGAAAATATTATGCAGTGATTTTTAAATTTTTTTTAAATAAAATTAGATAAAAATAATGAAAATGAAAACGAATTATAGGAATTGAAAGTAGATTCAATTTTCACAAAGCCGGTGTCATTTGCAAAACCAAATTCTGAGTATTTGTAGGAGTCCGCAACCTCCAAAGTTCAGGTAAGATTGGGGCAATTCTCTGGTTTCTGTTAACAGTCCCAATTTCTAGTTTTCGGCCGAAAGAATCTTTTGGTTGAAACAATATTTTTTCGGCTGAAAGACTAAATTATAACATAAATTGTCAAAACTAAACAGTTTCCAAGGTTTTCGCCCGGAAAAACCTTGTTTCAACCGAAAGTTGGTTGAGCGAATTTCGTCGGTCAAAAAAATGAAAAGACACGTCGTACCGTTTCGTTTTGTGCCAAATCGTATAAATACGCTTTCGAGCGAACACATTTAACACAATTCATCGTTTGTTTGATGGTTTTCTAGAGCGCCTAAACAAAGTTTTGAATCAACTTTTTGGTTTTTGTTGAATAAGGTAATTGATATTTGTTCAAGTTTTTATTGGAATAACAATTTATATGTTGAAAGATAAATGTTGAGCATTGTTTCAAGGTGAAGTCTTTGTTGAACATATATTTTACAGATAACTATAAAATTCATGGGAAACAAAAGTTTGCGCAAGAGAAAATTTGATCGCACTCGAGATGATACTCTCCATAATGAACAAAGGAAAGAGCATTATTGAAGAAAGAAATGAGAACGTGCAAATATTGAAGAAAGAAACGATGATAATGTAAATAGATATTTTCAACAAGAAGAAGTCCAACCAGGTATGCATGCACATATTGTATATATTAAAAGTATAGAATTAAAATTTAAAATATTGCTTAATATAATTGATTGTAATTACAATTTGATGTTTTTCAAAAAACATAAATAGATTTGTCTCATAATGTCGAAGAAGACGTTGAAACCAAAATTGAAGCAAAAGACGTTGAAACCTAAATTGAAGTAGAAGACGAATCACCTATAGGTATGTACATAAATTTAGATAATACAAGATGAACACTTGTATATATAGTTTAGTGAATTTATGTTCGGGTTTTATTTTTTAATATAAACTTTAAATTGAAATAGGCAGGAGAATCTATCAACATTGATGATGAAATATTATAAAATGTTGATACTGACAAATTTGGGAAGAAAAAAGCTAAGCATTATATAAGATATTGAACTAAGAGTATGTATAATACTTTTTTCAAAGATGAATCAGTAACAATACAAGCTCAACTTTTACTCTGTCTAATAAAGTCAAGAAAGTTAAAAGAAGATACATCATTATTGGGTATTCAAAATTTGACAAAAGATACACAAGTGAAACAAAATGTCTTTGACAATATAACTAGTGTATTAAAAGCTTTTGGAAAATCTCAAAAAAAAATATGCCAGTGTTGCACGTAGAGCGATACACACATCAGTTGTTTCATCTAGCAATATAAAAGATCGTTTGACACGACACATGAAAAAAACGATGGGAATGCCAAGAAAAACATTGTACAAACATAGAAAATTTCGATTGAAAATAGATGCAAATGATGAACTAGCTTGTTGGACAGTGATTTCTAGACAACTCTACAAAGATAGACTTGCAGAAAATGTTAAAGAATTGGCCCGTAATTGTTGGTTGGCAGAATCTCGTGTTTCACTACATACAAGGGATATGTTGCAATGAAGAATAGAACGAAAACAATATGAAGAACATCCAAAACATATATTGCCAATGAAACAAATAGAATTGTTCAATAAGTTCAAAGAAGAGCGCAAAGAAGTTAAAATTTCTATCAATACATTTTTGCAACAAAAACCATGGTTTGTTAGACCCGTCATTGTTCGTGAGACTTTTTGTTGTCGTTATCATGTGGAATTTGAGTTGTATTACGAAACTTTTATTTATTTATTTTGGTAAAACTTTATGTCTAAGTTCACCTCCTCCTTCTACATTCCGTGCTTTTATATCTGAAATTCTATGTGAAAGAGAAGGTGATGATTTATTTTACAAAAAAAATGTGTTGGTGGAAAGAAATGTGTTCGTTATGGAAATCTAAGTTTGTTTCACTCAAAGTATCATATTAATATGAATGATCAATCATTTTCTAATATAACAGTCAATTGGAAGAGAAATGAATATATCATCAACGCGGCTCCACATTCTTCAAATGTTATTTCAAAAAGGATTGATTTGAGAGTAGATAAAATAAGTGTGATAGATTTTGTGAAGAAGTTTGAGGAAGAAATTTATAGATACACCAAGAATTCACATAGAGATCGATGGAAAGACCTACAATTCAAACAATCTCATGAAGTGTTTCCATTAGGGACAATTTTGTCTATAGTTGATTTTGCAGAGAATTACACATTCAATGCACAAAAAGAAATTGTAACGACCCTCCTCGTTACGACAACAACCTCTTATAACAAGTGGATTTTTTTTTTTTTTTTTGAAAGTGTGTGCGCGTGTACAAGGGAAACAACATTAAACTCTACGCCGCCACAGGATGACAAGCATGACGCATGTAACTACGATATTAATCATAAGGATCTAAGACACACATAAACATCTGCAAGCAAGGCACGAATATCAACCGACGGATAATAAGACTGACTACCCATCCGTCCTACCCTGCAGTGGTTAGGACCTCCAAGACACATAAGCAACGCTCAAGCCCAGGTTCCCATCGATTTTAACCATTTAAGGTCTCAGGGCTGGCGATTGTTCTGAGGAACATGGAGGTGTCTACATCCCGCCCGACACCATCAATACCAAACTAAAAATGCTAAATCTACCAACATCAAGATTAACTAAGATTTGTTCTAACAACCACATTCCATCTAACCCAGGGTGAGAGTACTTCTTACTGTTAAACATCATACATTAACTTTAATTGACCACGTAGTAATAATATATCTCTAAATCAATCCATCATCATCAATATTTAATGGCGCATTAAAACATTCATTCTATCTACATGGTGCAAGGGTTGTCAGTCCAATAATCATTGATAATCTATAATGCAAGAAAATATTGGAATCCATCGTTCATTAACACATAAATTCCTATTGCGCACAAGTCTACAGTCTAAAATCAAAGACATTAAAGGCTACTTAGTCTGGCATGTGAAAAATGCATATCCGTTTTTTTTTTTTTTTAATCCC
>JASDQU010737688.1:220051-231567 GCA_032191745.1 Picea mariana | reverse complement strand
GACAGATTAATACGTTCAATAGCTAGTCTATACATGTGATCAAGGAATCATGTAATAAAGTGACATCATCTTTATGGGAAAGGGACATATTACTGTATTGAATTAATTGAAAGTGAAACTTACAACTTGAGCCTTGATGTCGTAGGTCTCCTTTCGATGGCTCCTAGTTCTGACACACACACTTTCTCATGCATGAAGAAAATCAACCACTTGTGATGACCTTGATGTAGTCTCTTGCTGTTGTAGCATCAGTCCTTCATACAAGCATTCAACAATTCTCCAATCAATCTCTTGCTAGCTTGCTTCTAATTCTAATTAACCTTTTCCATGAGCTATCTCCTCAATATATAGGAGAAGATAATTTGGTTACTTGGATAGGAATTGATCCCAAGATATCTGGAAGGCCATTACTTGAACAACCATTCGTTAGCCAACTCATTCTTCTCGAAGATTCTCTTCTAGAAGGCTCGAGAACTTCATCTTTTTCCTCTTTAAAAACATGTTCTCACCCTGGCCATGAGTACAGTGCAGGTTATCCGCACCCTAGCTTAATGCAGCCTGCGAGAATTATGGATTCTCGCAGGCAGATATATAGGCAGCCTGCGAACTTCTTGTAAAACATAGTTTCTGGAAGAAGACAAGTGCAACTTTTCTCAGGAAAGTATTCTTATGGAAGAGATTGATCCTTCATCAACATGACATCATCATAACATTATCACAATGACCAAAATTGAGGATAACAGAATGCCCCCCAAAGTCTAAGAGTGGAATCAGTGATAGTCAACGGACCTTGTAAGCTGCATGTGTGTGTCAAGAACCAAGAGCACATCTAATCAGAAACCTGCAAACATCCAAGCATCAGCAGAATATCATATACATCCCTTCTGAGGTAGGCATTCCCATACTCAGATCATAGACTAATGACATCATAAACAAAGGTCATGGCCACCAATCATACACTGTGGATCCATGTAGTCATAATAGCATAGCCACTTGAATACACTGTGGATCTATGCGAAAAATTTTCAGTCAAGACGACATAGCCACGAAACATACACAGTGGATCTATGTGTCGCAAATTATACATACTCCATCGCAACCTGGATCACAAAGATAATATCTAGGGTCTTCAACCTCACTACCCAAAGTACGAATCTAACCATGTGATTACATGTGTCGAAGTCGAACATGGCAGAAACCACTTGATTACCGGTCATTGATGCAACCGTTAACAAGTGCGAGGGAAATCACCATTAATGTCAATGACTCCCAAGGTACTAAAGTACAATCCATCGATTGCGAATAAATGAGTTGACGTCGAACAACCGATAGAATCTTTCGATCAGGGGTCAATGATGTAAACCCACTGTCGAAAGTGAGGAAACTTTCCATTGAGGCATGCAAGCTCCAAGGTACTGAATGATTTCTAAGTCTTAATCCCAGATAATGTGCTGATGTCGACGGAACAAGACTCGTCACAGGAGGGCCTTGATGTATCCCCTATCAGTGACATGAAATGAGTAACTGAGTTTGAAAGTGAAACAGAGCATGTGGCAATTGGACTTTGGACACAGGGAAGGCCGACATGGAAGGAATGNTCAAGAGCGACACTTGCTGCCAATTAACACAAAGATGAAACATATCCCTTTCCCAAATTTTCCCCCACCATTTCTGGCAAGTACCTCTTTATTTTTACGCAAGCTTGAAGAGGATCACATATGCTTGTTGGATATAAGCTCATCCTTCAGACGAGTCCCTCGGAGTACTTCTAACGAACCCTAGGAAGGAGTGGTTCGGTCCCATTACGGGTCTGTCAATGTTTATTTAACGAGTCCAGATATAGTAAACTCGGGGGTTTTTCATGTTTCGAGAGTCTGAAAAAACACTTAAAGAAAACTCATGTCCCATATGGGTCTTTCAATGTTTGTTTTATGAGTCCAAAGAAAGAAAACTCAAAGGTTTTTCAATATTATAGAGTTTGGAAAAACACTCAAAAGAGAACTCTCTTAGTGCCTTTTTCGTACAATAGCCCAACGAGACCAAAAAAGGGTTAAACTATCGCTTGAAGGACGCTAACTTCAAATACTTTATCGAGCGTGAAAATAGCAAGATCGCTCGGCAATCTTTTCATATTTAGAGAGTCTAAAAAAAACATAAAGATAACTCCAGGGGGGTTCCTTTTTCGTGTGACCACAACGAGCCCGGAAAAGGGATAAAACAACGCTCGATCACGTTCTAGGTTTTTTCGCAAGTGCAAGAATGGATAAAAGGCACTTGAGGTTTTAGATCAAAACCATAAGAAACAAACAAAAACACACCATATCGCAAAAGTTTTTCGTCCATAATCATCTGCATAGGGTACCTCCAAGTCATTTTTACTCACTTTCGCATTAGAAATTAGGGTAAAGAAGTGAATAAATACAAAAAACCCACTTTTATCATGGTAAAAAGTAAATAAAACAAATTTACCATTCATTTTTACCATATTGTTTTACCCATTTACCATTGTAGTGCAAAAACTTCCATTTTACCTCCGATCTTCGTCGTCGATTTGTGGGAGCTTCGGGGCATCATTCTGCGAACCGTTTGGATCAGATTGGTAATTACTCCATTCTCTTGCTTTGCATGGTTTAATTTCATGATTTTAATGGTTAAAAATTAAGTTTTAGGTTGAGTTTTGAAACCCTATGCGCGTGAAAGGATTCTTGCAGGCCACCCATACGGGGCCTATGAGAAGTCCTTATTCCCGCAGGCGGGCTTAAGGTAGGGTGCGGGAAATCCGCATTGTGCATTATACTCCACCTGCGAACAGCGCAGAGTCAAATTTTTGCATAATTTTTTAGCCAATAAAACCAATTTTCTCATATTTTAAGATTATTAATTATCTTTATATGGTTGCCATGCAGGTTAATAACTATCGCTATGGTGCTCGAATGGAGGGAATGAGAGCACAAAGAAGACAATGTCGCCGCTGAAAAACATCCTCAAACCATTACCGCTTTAAGAGCTCGCGGTCTCCTAAAGTATTTCCGCATACCGGGCATGAGAGCCCAGGTTCGATTGTTGGAACATTTAGTCCGGATGTGGGATCCAGATCAGCAGGTTTTTAATGTCGGTGCCCACACTTTGATGATCGACATTGAGGATATCTATTTCCTGACTGGGTTGTCAAGACGGGGCTCTTATATCAGTTTGACTGGTAACCGAAGAGGGGGTTTGAAAATGAGCGAGTATTGCAGGCAGTACTGCGTGCCTGAGGCTGAACGCCGAGACGGGAAGGTGGCCATTTGGGGAGTGACTGACATCACTCTCCATACCATACTCTTCACCATAGCTCAGATGGCGGGAAGTGCTGCCCCGCATATGGCTCTATAGAGCTATTTTCAGTATGCTCTAGAGTGTGTCGAGCCCCAGGTCTTCAATTGGGCTGACGCAGTGTTACACAACCTCAAGAAACAACTAACCAAATGCAGGCGTGGCAATCTAAAGCAGTTTGGTTATGGATCACTGTTAGTGTCCTTCTTCTACAAGAGGGTCCCAGTATATAGGCTTCAGGATGATTGGCTCTTTCCGGGTCCCAGGGATCCACGGATGTTACGATGGTGCCAACTTATGACTAGACATGTGACAGGACTGATCGTCAGGTATGACGATCTCTTTTTCGACTGGCTCCAAGGCCAAGTTTTGATGATAAAGGATTATGCGTATGCTGTCTTGGACTTTCGAGGTGATCCTGACCTTTCCCTTCCTGAAGACGCACAGTGGGGAAATATAGGTAAGAAGTACACCAACTTTTAACTTTTTAGATGTTTTTGTATTTTCATCATATTAAATGTTTTTGGTTTTATGTTTTATCCGAAGACTAACACCAAAATCTTGTTGATAACACATATGTTGGAGCCTACAGACCTGCTGGTAGTTCTCCTGTTCAGCGTCGAGGAGAGGCAGCAGTTCCAGTCCCCCAGTTTTTCGAGGACTATCTTACAGTGGAGCAATTCTTAGAGGGCTTGATGGCTGATGTTCCAGAGATGTCTCTGGAGGAGATCCCACGACGCGATCAGCGTCACACCGTGGGAGTCTCTACCTCTATGGGTCATTTTCTCCGTAGAGTTGCTAGGACCTTAGCATGCTATCGTGAACATCATTTGATGTCACTTTTTGTAGAAGCCAGGAGCTTCATTTTGATATTTTGGTCTTCGGACACATTTTGTAAAAACAAACTTTGATCGTTATATATATATACATGGTTTCTACCGGCTTACTTTACATTGTGTACATTTTAATGTGTTTGATTTTATAAATTGTTCAAATGCCTGTCCAATACATAATTAGCTAAAGCATCTGTCAATGTATTAAGACTTCTAGGAATGTGTTGATATTCAATGTGATCAAAATATCGTTCCAAGAGGCGAATCCGCAAATATACTCTTAATAAAGTAGGACTTCGAATCGGATATACATTACTAAGCTGTAGTACTACCAACTGTGAGTCCAGTCGGACAACCAAATGATGAATCCCAAGAGAAATAGCATCAACCAATAGTTCAACAATGGTGCTATACTCTGCGATGTTGTTGGTTGCTCGGCCAAGACATATACCTCATAGAGATATGAGTTCATTTGTCGGGGCGTAGATTGCCCATGCAGAAGAAGCTAGGTTCCGAGTACTACGGCTAGCACCGTCGGTGAAGCCAATATAAGGTAGCGAATACTCCGACATCTGGCAATCAAACACAACGTCACGTAAGGGCAGAGACCAGATAACGTCAAAAGAAAAACTAAAGTAATCACACACATGCAGTATGATACATAAAATACAAGCACTCATGCACAAATGACTTATGCATAGTACTTCTTTAAGTACAACCCATTCCTGGGTTCACTCAAAGGTACCCCATCATAATCCACTAGTTCATATGCTCCCTTATCCAAAACTTTACTAACAATATAGGGACCCCGCCACATAGTTTTAAATTTCCCAGCTCCAAGGACATATTTATCTTGCTCATACAGAAGAACAAGATCGCCTTCAGAGAAAACACGAGGCTTGATATGCTTGTCATATTGTGCCTTAACGCGTTTCTTTTGGGCCTCTATCACTAAAGTGGCATCACGTCGGGTCTTGTCTAATCGCATCAAATACAACAGACGTTCCTCTTCTGTAGAAGTATTGGGTAAGAGCTCTACGGCTAGCTTCAAAGAAGGTATTTCGCATTCTATCGGTAGAATGGCTTCCATTCCATAAACTAAACGAAAGAGTGTAAATCCCATGGCGGATTTAACAGATGTCCGATACGCCCACAATGCTGAAAACAACATCGTGTGCCAGCTAGTCTTATGTATGCCTATCATCCGTCGAATCATCGTTATAAGAACCTTGTTGATGGCTTCGACCTGGCCATTAGCCTGTGGATAATAAGGTGTTGAGCTGTCATGACGAAGGCCCAACTTCTCTGTAAGTTCTGACATCATATAATTCCTAAAATGACTACCATGATCGGTAACGATAGCCTGCGGGACACTAAAAGGATTGATGACATGGTTGAATAGAAAAAGTGTTGCAGTCTTCCCAGTATTATCGAACGTTGGCATTGCCTCGGCCCACTTTGTGAAATAATCAACCGCTACAATAATATAGCCATGCCCCCCGACCGAGTGAGGGTGACATGTCATAAAATCAATGCCCCATTTAGCAAAAGGACCTACTGAGACTACAAGATGAAGGGGAGCAGGATGCGACCGAATTTTCTGTTGATAGGTCTGGCAGGCATGACACTTCTGGACAGCAGTAATGCAGTCATGGAACAGAGAAGGCCAAAAGTATCCTGCACGTAAGATATTCTGGGCAGTAGCATACCCAGACATATGACCACCACATGCTCCAGAATGGCAGTCATTCAAAGATTTCTCCGCTTCGTCAAAGGTTAAACAACGTCGAAAGACAGATTCAATGCCTCGACGGTAAAGAGTATCGCCGAGGATAATGTAATGGCGAGCCTGATAACGTATACGACGTCGTTCATTACTGGACAAAGTAGGTCGGAAAGTTTGAGTTTGGAGATATATGATGATATCTCCGTACCAAATGTCATCAGTACTGATAAGGAAAAGTGATTCGTCGGGTAACGAACCAACTGCTACACTTTCCGTAGAAGAGTGGGGGAAATCACAAATTAACTCAGCAAAAACTAGCGATTTCTTCGACGTGGCGCGATCGAATTCCAAGTCGAACTCCTGGAGGATGACTATCCACTTGGAGTACTTGCCCCCCAGCAGCTGACGTGTCAATATATGTTGCATGGGGTTACAATGTGAAATCACGGTAGTTTTTCTGGACAGAATGTAATGACGAAATCGTTGGACTGCTTGAACAGCAGCCAAAGCCAGTTTCTCAACATGTTGGTACTTGACTTCCATTGATGATAGACTTCTACTCAAGTAATATATAACATGTTCATCGTGGTTGTCATCCTCTTGGACAAGGACCATACCGATGGTATACTCGGACGCTGCTAAATAAAGAAAGTAATCCCTACTGTAATCCGGAGGAAAAAAAAGAGGAGCTTTTGTAAGGGACAACTTGAGAGCTTCGAAAGCGTTGTTGGCAACTTTATCCCAAACAAACTCGGTACCTTTCTTTAAAAGACGTGTGAAACCACGAGTAATCTCGGCGTAATTCGGGACGAACCGACAAAGAAAGTTTGCTTTCCCCTGCAAACTTTGTAACTAGCACAGTGAAGAAGGAGGAGGAAGATTGAGAATCACCTCAACCTTAATCAGATCCACCCGGATCCCCTGAAGTGAAACAATGAAACCGAGAAGACGACCAGACTCTACGCAAAAGACACACTTATGTGGATTTAGATGAATGCGATAGAACCGGCATCGAACAAAAATTGCTTGAAGATGATTAGGGTGATCGACTCGGCGTAAGGAATGAGTCGGAAAATCGTCCAAATAAGGTTGAACGATATGCTTTATATCGTGGAAAGCATAAGACATTGCACGTTGAAATGTGGCACCTGCGTTCTTCAGACCGAACGGAAGTTTTCTTTAGGCAAAAGTACCCCAAGGACAAATAAACGCAGTTTTATGTTGGTCCTCAGGAGCGATGTTAATTTGGTTGTAACCGAAAAATCCATCCATGAGGGAAAATATTTCTCTACCGGCACAGTCATCGACAATCTGGTCGACGAACGGGGTCGGAAAGTTGTCCTTAGGACAGGCTTTGTTAATATCTCGATAATCGACACAAACACGTATACTTCCACCTTTCTTATCAATCGGTACTGGGTTGGAAACCCATTCTGTCAAAGCCACGGGGTAAATAAAACCGGCTTTTAGAAGTTTTTCAACTTCGAGTTTAATGGATGCCGCTTTACGTGGATGGACAGGACGAAGGCGCTGCCGTATTGGTTTAGCTCCAGGGTACGTTTTGATCTCATGCACAACGATAGACGGGTCGATACCCGGCATCTCTTCGTAACTCCAGGCAAAGACATCGTGAAATTCCTTGAATAACGCAGTATAAGTGACAATTTCCTCCGGAGAACACAAAGCTCCAATGTGAACATTCTCAACTATTCTAGGTTTCACTGAAATATCAATGGGAATCGTAGGAGAAATATTACTTAGGTTCCCTTCTGCAAACACATCTCGTGTAGATCCAGGAATGGTCATCGTGACAACAATAGTCGACGGAGTCGAAATCCGCTGGTAGTTTTCCATAGTGTCTTGTTCCAGAAACAGTATGGAACGATGATGCCCATCGTCCCACGGTGTGTCAGCCATGACGGACATAATCATCTCGTCAGTGGGAAAGACTACACGGAAAGGATCAGGAGACAACTCCTTCGGAGAGGATGTAGAAGAGGTTGCCGATTGAATCGCCGGATAAGCAGACTCAACCGGACTTAACGGCATAACGTCGCTGAAACGAGCATGATCTCCAAGACCAGGGACTATCCAAGGGTCAAAAGACACCGAAAGTTCATAAGGAACAGCGGATATCATATTAATTGAAGCAACTGACGGGCGTAGAATATCGGGTGGTGGTGGTATGGGAAAAGTACCCATTAACGCAGAGTCTTTTAAGAGACCGACTCCAACATTCTCGTAACCTGGTGGGGTTTTAGCTATGAACGGTACGTTCCCCGTGCGAGTATTTGAATTAAAGAAGGCAAGTTGATCAACTGTAACAACTTTTCCCTGGTGAGGGAATCGTAAGACACGGAAAAGCGTCGACACAACAGCGTGCATGGAATCTACCCAGCTTCGATCAAGAAGAAGATTGTAATCTAAGGGAGAATCGAAAACTTCCACTTCAACTTGGACGGTCTTACCTTCCAAAGTGACAGGCAACGCGGAAAGAACGTCGTAAGGCTTAAAACCCGAGCCATTGAATGCTTTCAAAGTATTTTGTGATTCCGTTAAGGGAGGAGAGCCAATGGCTTTCCAACAAGAGACATTACACACGTAGAGGCCCCCTCATCAACAACTGTGCGACAAATGTTCTTGTCGGCAATAATAACTTGTATCTGAAAAGCGAGCTGAGCGGGCAACCTTGGAACATGTTCATCCAAGTCAAAGACTATCAAATTCGAATCTGTAGGATCGATTCCACCTATGACTTTCAACAGAGCCCTTCGTTGCACAGGACAAGACTGAAGGACTTCAAGGGCAGACATCGCTGAGGGTGCTTGGGCCAGATCTTCCACAATACTGTAGTTCAGAGCCGCACGAGCGTGAGGATTGAATGCCGACTTGCGAACAACACCCTTAGGGGGTCGTAAGACTGTATCGAGACTCAGTCTTTCGAGATGAAAAGGACCATTCGTAGGTGGATTCGGTGGAGAAGCTTGTACCAGATCAGGAGGTAAATCGTCAACCTTCTCCTTAGAAGGAGTATAGTCTTTAGCTCTAGTTGCAATTGCAACGTCATTATTCTTAGAATCACTGGAACACATCAAAACGTATGACGTGGAGGAAGTAGAAGGTTGGTCATGGATGACCAACGAGGCCTGTTGCTGAGACGGGAAAGGTTGAGACAAGACAGCCGGCATAGGAGGTTTTGGCGTTCCTTGCAGGAACTTAGAAACTTCGGCGCGTCTAGGACAATCCTTTGTATAGTGATTGTCACCGCATATAAGACAAGGGTAGCGTGCTTTACGCTTATCCCGCTCTTCAACAGGAGCATTTGTAGTTGGTTCGGTGGGATTATTATTTTTACCCCCCTTATTCTTGCCTCTCCCTTTCTTTGATTTATTCTTTCCGGTCGGTGTAGATTGAACAACGTTCACTTCTGAGGTTTTACCAGTGGGAGGAGCAGGAGACGGGGCATTCTGAACATTAGAAGAGGTGGGTTTAGGGGTTGTGGTTGAAACAGAATGTGAGTGGGTATGAGCAGTTCCAATCACACCATCAGCTGCATGCGAGGCAGCTGGAGTAGANAAGACAAGGGTAGCGTGCTTTACGCTTATCCCGCTCTTCAACAGGAGCATTTGTAGTTGGTTCGGTGGGATTATTATTTTTACCCCCCTTATTCTTGCCTCTCCCTTTCTTTGATTTATTCTTTCCGGTCGGTGTAGATTGAACAGCGTTCACTTCAGAGGTTTTACCAGTGGGAGGAGCAGGAGACGGGGCATTCTGAACATTAGAAGAGGTGGGTTTAGGGGTTGTGGTTGAAACAGAATGTGAGTGGGTATGAGCAGTTCCAATCACACCATCAGCTGCATGCGAGGCAGCTGGAGTAGATGAAGCACTAGAAGTACTAGGACGGGGTAGGTCAGGTAACAAGTCGTACAATGTTCCCGTTTGTGAATAAACGAGATCAAGATACTGAGCACGAATTATAGCCTGCTCCTCCGTAACAACGCCACCGATGGCGATTTCTTTACCAATCTCATTCACGAAAGATTTCGTGAACCACTCAGCCAGTAACTGATCAGGGAACTCAAGCTTGATGAGATGTTGTCGCCGTCTCCACTCATGAATATGATCTGAGATATGAGTGCCTTTAGATTTTTTAAAAGAATTTAAAATCTCAGTCTCAGTATCATATCGGATCGGTAACTGGTAGTGTGTAAGAAAATCCATAGCCAATGTGTTAAAGTCGGAGAAGAAACCTCGTGGTAATTCAATGTACCACTTCACAGCGGAACCAGTAAGAGTTCTCTGAAAAAGACGAAGACGAATGAAGTCATCCAGCAGAGAGTTGGATGAACACCATAAGTGAAAATTCATAACATGATTATTGGGGTCCTCTCCCGTCTTGCCATCGAATTTCGGAATATCCGATGGAAGTTTGGCAGGGATAGCAGGCCATTGAGGAGAATGACGGATAGGATCATTCAGGATCCTAAACAAATCAGGCAAATCCAAGGTAGAAAGAAACGGCAACTGTCGGTTTACCTGTGGGTACTGGTGGCTTTGGGGTGGAAGCCTCGTCAGCAAACCAGTAGGGGCGTAAGCAGACTGTCTGTAAAGGGAATCTCCTGGCTGATTCGGTGGTGGGCGGATAGGATAGTAACCCCAAGGATTATAACCTTGAGTCTGAGCAGGGACCTGGGGTTGAGTAGTCTGGTTCAAACCCCAAATAGGATTAGTTACCCCTAGGTAAGGTTGGCCAACTGTAGGGACAGGTTGCTGCCCCCCATCATTCTGAGGAAAGTTTTGCAAAAGGTAATTCCAATACTGGGCCAATGCAGGAGGTATATTTTGTCCAAAGGGTGAAGTTGGACCCCCTGCTGTCGATACCATTCCACTCGGAGGTAGTGTACCAACCAGAGGTTGTGTAGTAACAACATTGTGTCCGGGAAAAGGGAAAGGAACCGTACCACCCTGTCCACCAACAGGAATCTGTACATTAGGTGCAACATTCGGGATAGTCGTAGTGATCGGGACAGTGCCAGTAGGGTTAGGATTGCCAAAAAATTGAGGAGGGAGTGTCGGGATGAAACCGGGAATAGGATGCCCAGGAAACTGAGGACCACCTGGTGAACCAGCTGGAGTTTGTGGAGGTGTTGGATGAGGAACATTCAACGAAGGATTCAGCGCATGGTAACCAGGGGGTAGATTCGGGTTAACCTCATGAGGTCGTTCGGTATTAATAGGAGGGAGAGTAGTTGCAGGAATCTCGGTTTGGACACTCGAAGTAATTGCAAGATGGGCCATCTCGGGAGGAAGAACGAAACGATAAGTTGTAGTCTCTGGTGTAGTCTCTAGTTCAGGAGACACAGGAGGGTTGATTTCGTAGACAGGAGATGACTCAGTGCCAAAAAGAACCCGTCGGAAATTACCAGACCAAAAAGGATCTTGGCCTACTACACCATGAGAAGGCCCAGCGGTTGATTCATAGGATGTAACAAGAGTCTCTTCAGAAGGATTTAATCGTCCAACAGGTCGTTCACCACGATGAATGCGGTAATCCTCTATAGTATTGCTAATTTGAAAGTCAGCAAGAGGATCAGTTGATGCTACTTGTGGAGGTGGTGTAAAAACTTCTGGGATGTCACTTA
>JASDQU010737688.1:180745-192827 GCA_032191745.1 Picea mariana | reverse complement strand
TGTGGTACGCATGCAGTTCCCAGGGTGACAAGTGTCAACCCTGGTGCATGCAAATATAATCGCCAAGATGAACCGTGGGAGGGGATCTTCTCCTCCATTCGGACCCGAACCTCGGAGCGTGAGACCAGTACAACCTCTGTCAGATACCCTGGTTCATCTCTAAAGCCATAAAGCCTGTGTTGGTGCTGCAAAAATGGGGGTACGCCCTCTGTTCTGGGAGACGAGAAGATTGTGTCCGTCTAAAAATCTAGTTGAATCTTTACCCGTTTGAACCAGGGATTCTGTGTAATTTCCTGCGTGGATTGTTGTCACGCATTTCCAGAACCATCACCTTGAGATCATCCTGTGATTGCTGAACCGGTTTGGGGAAGCCTGTGTCTGTTTTCCCCGTGGTTTTTTGTGACCACGCAGTACTGGACTGCGTGAGGCTTGTTGTCTTGTGAGCGACTCCTCTAGGTGAGAGAGTGCGCAGAGGAAGGAGAGAGCTCCTGGAAGGAACCCTGTAGCTGCTACAGAACCCGAAGACTTCTGGTTCGGTCTGTTCCTGTAACCCAAGGTAAGGGAGACTAGCAGCCGAAGGACTGTCCAGGTGACAGAGAAGGTGCACTCTCCTAGGGTGGAACAGGCATGTGGGGAATGAGGGTCTGTGGGCAGTGAGCATGGGAGATTCCTGGGAGAGAATTCCTTCCTGATGGTTGTGTGTGGCTGAATTCCCTGTAACCTCAGCCTATCCTAGGATCCTTGCCTTGGGGTGGAGCTTGGTCCCAGCTCGAGGGTGACCCACTGTTGAGCTAATTAACATTATGGTCTAAGGCTGGGAGGTTCGTGGAAGGCCTGCACTTGGTTGGTGATTTCTACAGCTGTTAAAAGATAAGTATTCTGAATTATGCTTTGATCATGTTTTGCATGACTGAGGTGTTTATGTATCATGTTTCTACTATGTAAATGAATTACTGGTGAATGCTATGGCTTGTTTAATTGTAGCAGCAACTTATCTATTTTACTCTGAGATTTAAGTGTGTTTAATTGTTTAAATGCATTTGCTTATAATGTCTGTACGAATTATGTAAAAGTTCGTGTACAGAATGTTAACTGAGAGGTTTGAAAACCTCGGTAGATAAAAGGTACACTACAGTCTTCTTCGTTTCCATCCTCAATAAAAATAGAAATGTTGCACCCATTACTGATAGTGCTTCCCAATATCTTGTACAGATTTCCATTCCAAACTCCCCTCATCACTACCATTTATCCTTGACCCATTTTGCAAGTTTCCTTTTCAAACATGATATGCACACCTGCATCACTCATATTACTTATAGATATCAAGTTTATCTCTAGCTCCGGAATGTGCAAGACCCTAGGGAGTGTTCTAATCCTTCCATCCTTGAGATACAATTTGAATTTTCCTCATCCTATGATTATGGTTGTCAATTCATCCCCTAGGAAAATTTCACCTCCATTATACTTTTCATATTCACGAAACCACTCCCTATGGGGAATCATATGAAAAGAATCACTTGAATCAATCATTTGTACATCATGATCTGCATGTGTTCTTGAAGACGCTAAGTACACATCCCCTCATTCATCTGGGGAGGTCTTCCCTTCTGTGGAAAGAACATCAACAAATCCCTTCCATCTCTCAACACTTTTAGATCCACAATCCCTTTTTAATTCCCAATTTTACCACATTTCTAGCATTTCCTTAAGGATTTTCCTAGAGATTTAGATATACTTATAGATTTAGATCTCCCACTCGAGGACTTTTTTTTTATTTTTTTCCAGGGAATGTCTTCTTACATATATGGAATTTTTCTCTGACTATCCATTGTTTTCCTCCTCATTTCTTCCAATAACAAGGATGAAACCACATCATCAAATTTTAATCTGGTTGCAATAATACCAATAGTTACAACCAAACTATCCCATGAATCTAGAAATGAACATAGTAAACTAATGCACTTATCTTCAATATAAATTTTAATGTCGACATACAACAACTAACTTACCACAATATTGAAGGCATTTAGATGATCTGTCACCGAGTCTCCATCATTCATCCTTAATAGGTATAGCCCGAAGGAAAAATTTGTTTACCAGGGACTTAGACTGATACAAATCCCCTAACTTATCCCATAATTCCTTGATTATAGCTTCTCTCGAGACATTTAGTAACACTAAATCTGAAAGGAACAATTGCATTGTGTTATTTTCCTTCCTATCCAACTTCATCCAGTCTTCCATCGACATACTTGTAGGTGCAATACCAAGATCCATAATGACCCACTATTCTTTATTTACCAAAACCTCCATCTTCAGCTTCCAAATCTCAAATATTTTCCCATTAAATTTCTCAATCTTGATTTTAGAACTACTCACCATTTTCTTTCACCACAAGAATCACCCCTGTGGATCTCCCATTGAAACTAGGTTTATCACATAATGATATGGATTGGATCATTATATTATTTTTCATCTATATCATTGCTTTCAAAGTGAAAATTTTGGAGGAATCAACTTGCAGGGTTATTTTAGTGCCAAGTCTCAGTTTGGAAAATTGGGGTCTGGAACCTTATTGAGTCATTTTGAGGCATTAAACGACATTTTTTGAGGTTCTACACTCTAACACCTTTCCAACAGTGCATATTGTGCATTAATTAGAGTTCATATACAAAATGTATGCCTCCTGCAAGTTGACCTATTGTGTTGACCACCACGATACGAGAGGATGCCACATGAGGAATTTCAAGAAGATTCTAGAATGTTCAAAACCCTACCACAATTGAGGGTTGAGGAAATCAAAAACCTACCCCTAGATGGATATCAGGTTATGTTAAATACCAAGCCACTAGGAGAAGAAGAGGTTCCATTCTATGTTATTGTATTTTATTCCATAGTGAAGAAGAGCAACTGGGAGTGGAAAATTAGAGAGCATAATAGAGGGTGTTAATGTTCTGTAGCAGCCTAATACGTCGTTGATCTCAGGTAACTCCATAGAGAGTGCCTTCTCCTAAGTACTTGCATTATTCCCATACCAGAGAAAAGAGAGCAAAGAAGCCTCACCTTCTAGATGGGTTTTCTCCCGTAAGGGTTTCCTAGAGAAAATATTTGTGTTATCCTGTGGGTGTTGTGTGATTGTATTTTAGTGTTATTTATTTTATGCATTTTATCTATTTCATGCATAAGCATAAAATAAGTAACTAAATATTCTAGAATCTAAAGGAATTTAACCTTCTTAGTGTAGATTTCAATTTTATTTATCAGATTTGTGTGATGAACTATTCCAGTGGAATATCCACAACAGTTTATAGATCATATTGGTATCAGAGAAAGTTTTTCTTTTGGGTATTCATGGAAAGTTGCATGGTCTAGGAATTGGCTTAAATAGAAGTCACATAGACCCTAGCCATGGCAGATGAGTCTACTTATAAAAACCCTCGAGATCTGGAAGACGAGAAATTTGAGAGGTTGAAAGCACAAGTTGATGACATTAGTCATAATATGAACCTCCTCATGGAAGTTGTAGAAAGTAAGCTCAGACAGTTCGGAGATTATGGAGGCTCTAACTCAGAGATTAGATCATAGGAGAAATCGGGAGATCAGGAAGACTCAAGAAAGGAGTCGTGGAAATAATCCAAGAAAGAGCAATCGAGTTTGAGTATCGTGAACCCTTCCCAGTCCTATTCAAGATGGAAGAGAAAGTGTACATAAATCCATACCAAGGTGAGATTGATGCATTAAAACTGAATCATTAGTTGCAACAACTAGAATTTTATTTTAGTGTTCACCATATAGATGAAGAGCATAAAATTACATTTGATAGATTGAAGTTAGACAATCATATTTAACCTGGTGGGAAATCCATATGGAAACACTTAGGATGGAGGGTGATCCACCTATAATTAGTCCTCATCGAGTCCCAATTCTACCCTATCGAGTATGTAGAGGGACAATGTATTCGATGGCACTACTTCAGGAAGAGGCAGGGGAAAAGTGTACAAAATTACACCATTGAGTTCAAAAATATGGTCATCATGCTGGGTATCTCTCCCAAGAACCTAGATGTAGTCCTCAAGTATCTAGGGGGTTTACACAGTCATCTATGAAAATAGGTGATTCTCTTTGAGCCGAGGACAGTGGATGAGGTATGTGTATAGGAACAATACCTGTAAGGCCAAAATAAAGGGCAGCCAAGTGGTTCGAAGTAGAAATAACACTAGCAAGATTCCAAGGAGGGGAAGAAGAAGTGGAAAGGGGGAAAATATAATAAGACAAAAACCACTACACATCAGTGCAAAGATCCCAACAACCATTGCAATCATTGCAACATTTATGGCCACACCAAGGAAAAATGTTGGAAACTGCATCCAGAGTTGAACCCGAAGAATTGCAAGAAGAACGAAAATAAAAAGAACCTTTTAGCCACAGATTCAAAAAATCAGGTTGAAAGTAGCTTGAATGTGGATTAAAATATTTTATGCACATTTGTGTAGAAGGAGGTGAATCTGAGTAGCCTTCATCATCGGGAAGCGAAGGATATGACCAAGCTCTTCCACATTAATATTTAGGTCAAGAAGACCAACATAGATGCTTTGTTCGACTCTGGTTTATAGGATAATCTCATAACATCAGATATGGTCATCAAGCTTGGATTGTAGGTTCATGATCATCCTAGCCCCTATCCATTGGGTTGGGTAAACAAGGATGCAAAGATAAAGGTACTGAAACAATGTAATATTAAATTTGTTATAAGTGTTGATTTTATTGATGAAGTGGAATTGGATGTAGTACCCCTTGATGTATATGGAGTAGTGTTTGGAATCCCTTATGTGTATATGAGGGATGCAATCTTCATGCAGAGACCCAACTAGTACCGAATGATCAAGGATGGGAAGTCCTACATCATCAATGGACATAAAAGGCAAGTCAAAGATCTCACTGGTAAGTGCCAACCAAGCCAAGAAGTTGATTAGTTCTAGTAAGAAATATGTTTTTCTTTTATTAAGAGAAAATCAGTTTGATGATGAGTCAATGAGAGTGAAGGCATCCCTATAGGGGTGTACTAAAGAGAAGAAACATCAGTTCGAGGAGTTGTTACAAGAATACAGAGTAGTGTTCAAGGAYCCTAAAGGRATACCACCCAAGAGGGATGTGGAGCACGAAATATAGTTATTACCAGACTCCACATTGCAAAATATTGGGTTGTATAGACAATTTATTCTAGAAGTGAATGAAATGAAGAAGGAGTTGCAACAGTTGTTGGAGTAGGGTGTGATTCGACCAAGTACCTCACCTTGTGGGTCATCCATAATATTTTTTCCCAAGAAGGATGGGACTTGGATAATGTGTATAGATTATAAGGAATTGAATAAGATTACACTAACTAATATATAGCCTCTGCCTATAAGCGATGATCTGTTGGACCAACAACAGCATACCAAGTACTTCACTAAGCTGGATTTGAAATCAAGATATCACCAGGTACAATTCAAAGAAGAAGATACCTAGAAGAATGTGTTCAAGACAAGGCAAGGTTTGTATGAGTGGTTGGTTATGCCATTTAGTTTATGCAACACAATGGCTACATTCATGAGACTAATGAATGATGTTTTACACCCTTATCTAGATTCATTTGTTATTGTTTATTTGGATGATATATTGGTTTATAGTGCTACCTGGGAGGAGCACAAATCACATCTTATGCATGTGTTAGAGACTCTGAAAAAGCACTAGTTGCTAGCCAATCTCAATAAATGTGAGTTTTCTCAACAATCTTTGGTGTTGGGAAGACAATTTCCAACTTACAGAGGTATGTGTGTTGGCCTAGAATGTCAGAAGATGTAGCATAGTATATTATAGGATGTATACTTTTTTGTACCAACAAGCTCTATAAAAAAAAGTAAGGTCTATACCATATCTTACTTGTACCCACCCAACCTTGGGAAAGTATTTCCATGGATTTTGTGGGAGGATTACCAACAACTAGGAAGGGACATGCCTATCTATTTGTGGTAGTTGACAAGTTCAGAAAAATGTGCATTCTCATGCCTTGTAAAAATACCATCAACGAATAAGAAGCAACAAACAAGTTCTTTGAATAGGTCTAGGTGCACTTTGGGATACCAAGTAGCATCATCTTAGACATGGATACTAGATTTCTCAGTGCATTTTGGACTAAATTGTGGGAGAATATTGACACTAAGTTGAAGAGGTATACAACATTCCATCCATAGACAGATGCGAAAACATAAGTAGTCAATAGGAATTTGGTGCATATTTTGAGGGGTTACAATCAGAAGCATCCGAATACCTAAGATGAAAATGTGATCTATGTACAACACTCTTATAACAAAGTAGTCTACACTTCTACTGGTAAGTCACCTTTTGAAACTTGCTTTGGGTGTTTTCCACCGTCATCCTTAGATGTTGTATATGGACAACAAGGAGGTGTGAGGGAGGACCTCACAGGAGATGCATTAAAAGCATAAATTTTTTTTTTGAGAAGATAAGGCAGATCCATTTGCAAGTACAAGAGACACTAAATAAGTCACGGGAAAAGTACAAGACTAGACATGACCAACAAAAAACTGAGAGAACATATAGAGTGGGAGACAGAGTATGGTTACAACTGAATAAGGAAATACTGTCGGGTCCTATTAAGAATATCAAGGCTCTGTGGTATGGTCCTTTTGAGGTATTGGAAAAGGTGGGAGATAATTCCTACATGCTCAGTATACCTCCATACATGTGCATTTACTAGTAGTGAATGTGGAGAATCTCAAACTCTATGAGTCTTCCATGTTGGATCGGGAGGAGGAGCAGGTCTTACATTCCATAGAGGACTTAGCACCAGATGTTGAGGAAGAGTTAATGGAGAACATAGTTTTGTAGAAGTGAACCATAACTACAAGATAGGGGTAACATGACCTTTGGAAAAATGGGTTGAAAGGACAACTTTCAGGTAAAGCAAAGTGGTACTCCAGGGAGAAGGTAGAGGAAAAATTACCTCACCTCATTTAGTAAATATTTTGGGGACCAAAAGCCTCCCTAAATGGAGAGGTGTGATCTGGATTGGATAATTATATTATTTTTCATCTATCTCAATGCTTTCAAAGTGGAAAATATTGGAGGAATCAATTTGCAGGGTCATTTTAGTGGCATGTCCTAGTTTGGAAAATTGGGGTTTGGAACCTTTAGGATCCATTTTGAGGACTTAAATGATTTTTTTGGGGGGTTTTGCTGTCGAAAAATCTAACACACCCCCTTGACAGTGTTATACACTCTGAGACCTTTCTAATAGTGTAGACCATGTGTTAATCAGAGTTTGTATGCAAAAGTTATGTCCCCTACAAGTTGACCTATCATGTTGACCACCATGGTATGAGATGATGCCATGTCAGCCTCCATTACTCATGTATATGGGGCTAGACATGTGATGAATTTCAAAAATATTATAGAAGGTTCAATCCTACCAAAATTGAGGGTTGAGGAAGTAAAAAACCTACCCCTAGATGGCTATTAGACTATGTTAAATATCGGGCCACTAGGAGGAGAAGAGGTTTCATTCTATGTTATTGTATTTTGTTCCATAGCAAAGAAAAACAACTAGGAGTGGGAAATTATAGAGCATAATAGAGGTGGTTAATGTTTTGTAGTATCCTAACTGGCCATAGGTCTCAGGTAACTCCATAGAGAGTGCCTTCTCCTTTGTAATTGCATTATTCCCATACCAGAGAAAAGAGAGTAGATCAACCTCACCTTCTAGCTGGTTTTTCTCCCACAAGGGTTTCCCATAGAAAATATTTGTGTTATATTATGGATGGTGTGTGATTGTATTTCAACATTCTCTATTTTTCGCATTTTATCTATTTCATGCATAAGCAGAAAATCAATAACTAAATATTTTGGAATCTAAAGGAAATTAACCTTCTTAGTGTAGATTTTAGTTTTATTTATCAAAATTGTTGTGACGAATTGTTCCATTGGAATATCCACAACAGTTTATAGATCACAGACCCAATATAACCAAACCCTTAGCAACAAAAGCACCCCTTGAAGCCAATAACTTCTCTGATACCAAATGTACGTTTTAAACCTTTACAATATAGCAATGCACACAGATTCTTTATAAAATAGAAATAAAACAATAGCATTCACACATAATACTCGTAATTTTACCCTAAAAACCCTTAACAAGGAATACCAACAAAATGTTTAGAGCTGCACATCTAACACTCATTGTATTAACTTCACCATTTACAATACAATATATATGATTACATGACATCCAAACGCCCTTGTCCATTAACCTTCATTAGATTACAATCTTAATTTCTTAACCGGAATTAGAAAACCATGGCCCTAAAAACCATGTACCAAAACCGCTCAAAACGGACCAAAAACTCACCCAATTGTTTTCCAGGGGCTCTGCCCCCCTGTGACACCCCCACTGCACCTAGCACAATGTACAAGGCATGGGGATAATATTGCAAAGAATATAACACATACCTAACAAAGAGATTATTGAAATGTACATAGGTGTCTATGAGGTTATCGTTGAATATTGTCAGGTCAGAGTACTAATGTATGAAACCCAAAGCAAAGAAAAAAACACATGAAGGGGAAAAAGTACCAAAATATTTAGGAATGTGGCTTATCCTATTCAAGGGTTCCTGTTATCTACCAATTTCTTGAGTTTATTAAGATTTGTGCAAATAATTATGAACCATATTAAAAAAAAATGTCTAAATATAGGTCTTTTGTTGTTTTCTCTATCTCCATGCCAACCATTTAGTCTATGCTAGCATTACCCCAGGGAATATAGTCCTCAATGCGCACAACCAAAGTAACTTGTAAAATTTTCTCCACGATTTTAGGTAGGGATACAATTTATACAATTGAAACTTTTATGATCCTCGTTCTATATATTATCCAAAAAAACGATCGAGTTTTCAAATATGCATATCTAGAGTTTTTAGGTTTTATTATTACCGTGTTTGCCTTTGTTATTTAATGAACTGTTAGGTTTAATACCCCTAGGTTTAATATTTCCTTACTATATGAGTCTAGGGAGCCCCTTTTAATCAATGAATGGATGAGCTAGATCAAAGTCAACAAGATATTTGTTGGGTATAAGCACTTTATAGAGAAGTCAGTGTGAATTGATTTTTTCATTACTTTAAGAGAATTTGCTTCAAGGATGTGAGTATAATGAAAACAACTTTTTCATTTTAATGAGAATATAAAAAATGGATAATGGATTTTGTCCCAAGACTATGATTAAATTCTATGGATACAATGGAATACTATAAAGGTTTTACATGTTCTTGAATTCTATGGTTTTCATTTAAAATAAAATGGAAAATATTGACTTAACTACATTCTTCAAGAAGCAAAAGAAGGCTTCATACATCCCCACTCAACTTTCATTTGGAAATTTCTCATTCACTAACATGGGATTCTACATTGGTTTTGAATAATAGTCATAATGAAATTATGACTTTGGGAACATATTCCATACCAAGAGGCTAAAGTATAAGGAAATTGTTTTCATCACCCAAAACCTAAATATGAAATATTGGCTAATTTAGATTCATGGGAGATGGTATTGTAGTGGTTAAACCGGGATGATGGTGTTGGATAAGGACCAATTAAATTGTAGGAATATCCTGAGAAGAAAGAACAACCAATGACTCCACATGTATTTTATAGGAAAGTTAGAGAAAAGGTACCAAAATTCATGCCTAATGTTCTAGTACATTGGAAGAAGACACTATAGGAAAGTAACTAGACTCTTGAAAATCATAAAACCTAGTGGGGCATGAGATCATACATTATAAATACTTATTAAGCTTATAATGAGATCCCTCAAGATGCTAAATTTGTGGAGATATGAACTTATAAGGAATATGGAAAAGATAGAGACTCTAATGATAAGAGTAACCCTAACAACATGGAAAGTGAGGTCCCAAAAAATACATATGTAGATCCATGGAAATGTAGTAAGGAGGAGAAAGAGAAAACTTGTGGATCTACAGAATGACGTAGAAGGATTTCCACGACATGTACCTTTAGGAAAATAAGGGAAAGGGATATGGAAACCCATGATAACCCCAGACAACATTCAAGGAAGTTTTAATCCAAATCCCATGGTGAAGTTCATACCCATCCCTATTGAAGTTCTAGGTGCACCAAAATTCAAGAAACAAGATAATCATTAATAATATCAGGGTACTCAAGGAAATGAATAGAATATTGAAAGAGATAATAAGAAGAAATAAGAAGAAACTTACCCTGCTAACACAATTGATATTTTAGATATCTAGGAAGAGTAATTTACTGACACCCCAAAGGATCCATTGTAAACAACATCATGGGAAAAATCACCTAATAAACCAAACAAAATGTTCAAGAGTGAGAAGGAACATGAAAGGGATGATGGAAGCTACAAAAGAAAAGGAAAAAATCCACTTAAGGATTATGAGACAAAAAAGTGTTAACATAACATAGGTTAAAAACAATCCACGACAAGAATTCATAGGTGAGAATTCATCCTCTAAAATCCTTTCATTGGAAGCAACATCCATGCCTTTACCTTCTCCAAAATAAGAAACCCTCACTCCTCCTCCTCCTATCACCCCTCCATTCACTTTCACCACACCATAAGACTATCCTAAGATTGAATTTATTTCACCACAAGCTTGTTCTACATTGGTACCTTTTTACATCACTCATTTTGTTTATTTTCATGAATAATCCTCTTCTTCTCATGACACAAGGAATCATGGAATCAACAAGGGCTCTATTCAATACCCCTTTTATCTCCCCTTTTTAATTTCCCATGATCCCATTGTGCTTCCACAATAATATATATCATATGTCATCCCCTATACTCTTAATGAGACCCAACAACTTATTCCCATGATAATTCTACCTTGGATTGAATAAAACTAACAATGAAGTATTAAGAAGAATGAAGTATTAAGAAGAATAAAACAAGAAATAAAAAGAGTCAACACATATAAATGAATGAAGTATTAAGAAGAATAAAACATGAAATAAAAAGAGTCGACACATATAAATGAAAGAGATTTTAATTTAGGAACCATTTCAACATATGCTCCTTAATGTATATGAAGGAGGGCACTCACATTTAACAACTATGGAGACATAAAAAAGAGTTGTAATACCCCAGCTTGATCTTTGGATTGTAAATATATTGTACATATGATACTTAGGCTAATGAGTCGGTATGTTTAAGCTGGAGTCCCTGTAAAGATTATCAAAGATCAGAGAACCTATATTATAAAGTGTACATATGCACTAATTAATAAAATAACACTACGGTTGCAGACCAGGGGATGAAAAGAGTATGGGGGCTAAGACTTCGTGAGTGGGAAAGGGGGCCAAGGGATAAGTAAAGGGATCTTAAGCCAAGGAAGCTAAGAAAATATAATATAGTATTTCTCTATGCCTTTATATTATTATATTATATAATAATATTATATAAAAAGGACATATGCATATAAAAAGGGGGGAATTTGGTTTAATTCTCCATTCATTCACTCCATTCTTACCATGATGACTAGGGGGGTAGTTCTAGGGAAGATGAGGATGGGAGACTACAGATCTTACCCTGTGGATCCTAGGTGGATCTGGGTGTGTGTACACTTCTCTTTGGGTTGCCTTGGAAAAGGTTGGAGCCCTGGAAGAATAGGGGTGCAACCCGAGGGACTGAGGTGCGGAGAAGGGGGTACACTACCTTGGGTTGTGCAAGTTGATGGGGAATCACACATTGTAAGTTGGGGTGTTGTTGAGGTTTGGTACCTTGGCCTAGACCATGTTGGTACTGATTGTGGATCATGGTTGGCTTAGAAAGCCTTTTGCCTGGTGGATTCATAGCCCCAGCTCGGTGGTGATCCACTGTTGGGAGTTTATGAGCAGTGGGATCTAGGGCTGGGAGGAACGTCGTAGGTTTGCAGTGGGTCGGTGGCTCCATAAAAGATAAGTACCATATTTTTATGTTCTTTAATGTTGTTACATTATGTATTATGTATTGATGTGTTAATTGTTAAATTCTTAT
>JASDQU010737688.1:58166-73613 GCA_032191745.1 Picea mariana | reverse complement strand
GATAGTCTAGACGACTATATTGATGCTACCGGGTAAATGGCATATTTTTGTGCTCAAGACCATTACCTATAATACATCCCTAGCTAGGAGGGAGTGTTAATATTATGGTAGTTGCAGGAGCTATTTACCTCCACGTGTGAACCTGGCGAGAATAGAAGACTCCGGAAAGAAAGAAAAAACCCTAATGAGTTGGCTAATAACCCTAGAAGTCTTGTCATCTCAAGAAGATCATTTATATTAGGTTATTAGCCTCCAAGAGAAGAAGTCGGCCAGAAATAATAATAATATACTGAACATACACATATCCAGAAGGAGAAGTCGACCCCAGCAAATCTGGTAGAACCAGTATAAATACAGGGCGCCAGTTCTCATTTTGACACATCTCAGAATTGCAGACAGCAAGTGGTGTGCACTACAGTTCCCAGTTTGGTGCGCACGTATGGAGGAGAGCTGCAGATGTAGCTGTTGTAGCTAGCGGTTTCAGTGTTGGCTTGGACTATCTCTTGGCTAGGGTTTGGACTATCTGATCAGTTATTGTTGGTGCGATATCCTTGGAGGAAGATGTGTTACACCTTGTTTGGCTATCTAGCCTAGGGTTTGCTTCCGGAGTAATTCTCAGTCAAGGTTAAGGTGCTCGGAGGGTGGCTTTAGCCTATGGTTGGGTGACGAGGGTATCGTCAATGGCAAAACAAGCACACAATCTTCTATATTCTAACAGAGTGTTTGAGAGCTTAAGGGGCGCAACAAGATTGGTGAAGGGTGGCGCTCTTGGTGTAGAGAGGGTGCACTTGTTTCCATCTAGTGGACAAGCAATCTAAGTCGGAGAAAGTCATCTCCATATCAAGCACAAAAGGAAAGGGGGCACACTATTACACTAAGGGTGCATTTCCTAAGAAGAACTCTAGTGTTGAGCTTGATATGAGATAGCATTTTTATATGGTTCCTCTTATGTTATTTGTTTTTGTATATTTTCTTGAAGACTCCAATATATTTCGCTCTCTCTTACTGGTTTTCCCCATGGGGGTTTTTCTAGGGTCATGTTGACCAAAAACTACTAGTGTACATTTGTCATGGTTTGCTTAGTATTTTCAGTTGTAGTTTGTTAAAGATCTAGGAGGGGTTTGATTTTTTATGGTATATGTATGAGCTAATATTGGACAGCATAAACCCATTGTTTAACCCATGCAAAGATCAGCCATAAAAGAGCATTAAACCCGAAGATTGAGGGAAGATTTCAAACGGAGAAAAATCATATTGTGTGATTGTCCTAAAACAACAAAGAAACAGTTTGGTTAAACTTGAAATAAGTGCCTAACAACAGGTCAAAGAAAGACCTATGTTAGCATCCCGTAAACCTCGACATTTCTTCAATTGAGGAGAAAGTGAAAATACATCAGTTCTTAAGTGGACTACCATCTTTCTACATAGATAAGATTTAATTTGATGAACCAAAGAATCTAGAAGAGGCCATAAGGAAGGCTAAGTACTTGTATGAATAGAACAAAGGAAAAGCAGTAGTATTAAAGTATTGAGAGATAAGAAGAAAAATAAGATGGATCAAAGGAATAAAGAATTCAAACCTGTTCCATCAATTAGGAGTAATTCTAATGTATATTAGCAAATCCATGCAGCTCACAGTGAGTCAAAGATGGCATAATCTTTAGGGAAAATACGAAGGCCATCGATCAAATGAGGGGAATGTAAAGGGAAGCACATGTACAAATAGTTCCATCATAAGGGAGACAAAATGAGGACCATGCACAATATTCAAGAGGCTACTACTATTGAAGACATGGGTAGAAATATTCCAAGTGTTGTTCCGATGGTTGTTCCTAGCAAGAGAACAATGCCAAGGAATCTTATGGAGACTTGGAAAAATCCTCCTCGCTTTAGGCCTCAAGTTGGCTCTTGGTATAGAGGGGGTAACCCTCAAAATATCACAAGGATGGTTGTTCAGAGACACTTCAAGAACAACTCTTTATGCAAACTCTAATGGATCCTAACACTAAGCTTAGTATATATGAACCAAGGAAATCTATAGTGCAACCCTATATAGACCACTTGTAGGAAGTCATTTTTTTAACCATTACAAGGCACGGTACTTGTTATTAAGTTTTTGCAATATCAAGGTAGATGGAAGAACGCAAAGATAATATTTAGATATGTTAAATGCACATTGAATTGGGAATTGCAATTTTATTCAATGTGACGGAGATTTGGAATTATTTCAATTCACATATTTTCATTAGGTTGATTTTGTAGATGATAGAAGGCCCACATCTAGTTTTTCATTCCATGTTGGTTCAACAATTTTTTGGGACTAAATGTTTCTTTGAGGTAAGAAAAATGAAAGGAAACTTGGCAAGAATTTGCGAAATGTTAGAAAAAAATTAGAGGTACATTTTGAGTTACAACACCAAGGATATATGTAACCCTGACAGATCAATAGGAAGAACATCAATCCCACATGATTGAGGTGGAAGGTAAGATTACCAATCAGCGTGTTGCTATTTTAATTGATTCAGGAGCAATACATAGCTACATTAATCCTTAATTAGTGGATAGATTTCATTTTGAAAAGAGCAATCTTGAAAGATCATGTTTGGTTAATCTAGAAACTAGAACCAAAATAAGGATCAATGAAATTGTCAGAGGTTGTCCAATGGATCTGAATGGAGTGAGGATAGTTGTAGATCTAAATATCATACCATTGGGATCATGATATCCTAATTGGAATAGATTGGTTGGACATGCATCATGTTGTCCTAGATTTCTATAACAAGACATTTACATGTCTTGATGAAGAAGGAAGGGCTTAGTAAATGGAATTCCAAGAATGATTTCTATAAGGGAGAATTTAGTTTTACAGTTGAAAAGTTGTTTTAGAAAAGGTTTTTAACTATTTGCAGGAACATGGCGTATGAGGTGGGAATTTATTTGTTAAGCTAGCGTATGGATGGAGAATATGTATCTATTAAGCTCGCATATGGGAGGGTTGGAAGAGGTGTAAGTTTTAAACATGTAAAGTAAATAAATGCATACATATTCTAAGAAAAACATAAATTAACCAATGGCTCACACATATAGTACATAGAAATTTATGTCGAAAACCCTTAACTGGGAGAAAACCATCATTCCTTGGTGTTGCACTTCTCAAATCTTCATTGTATTAATTTAACCATTCACAATACAATATATACACAATATTTTAGTTATTCCACAGCTACCAAAATCCTAATCCCTTAATCCGGGATTAATTTATAAAANTGCAAAGAATATAACACCTACCGAACATTCTCCCACTTGTTTTTTTTTCATATAGGGGTTCATATGATTACATAGTCAACAATCAAGGGAAGTAAAGCCCATTGTTTCTCTACACCAGGAGAACTTCTTGGAGCTCACCGACTTTGTCAATGAATCTGCAACATTCTTCAAAGTGTCAACCTTCTCCAACAACACCTTCCTATCTTCAACCATGTCTCTCACAAAGTGATAATGAACATCAATATGCTTTGTCTTTGAATGATAAGATAAGTTCTTTGCTAGGAAGATTTCACTTTGATTATCACATCCTAACTTTACTACTTGTTGTACCAACCCAATACCTTAACACAATCTATGTAACCATATTGTTTCCTTGCATGCATGAGTGGTTGCCATGTATTCAACTTACGTAGTTGAGACTGCCACTACAACATGTATTTTTCTCATCCCACTCATTTCTCCTACAAATAGGTTAAACACATACCCACTTGTAAATCTTCTGCGATCCATATTTCCAGCCTAGTTTGCATAAACAAACCCATGTATTTCCAACACTCTGTCTAATCCCAGTCTTCCTTGATATCTATTATGGAATAATTCCACTACGGACACGTGAATTTTCCCTTGGAGTATAGACCCCTCTACCAAGACAGAAAATTACTTCTGGTCACTACCATTCCTATAGATCAATTATTTCCATCGAAAAAGAGAGTAAGAGGGATAGTATGATGTACCTCACTTTCAAAGTTTGTCCCAGTTGCTCCAAACCACGAGTTCTAAATAGTACCTGAGATGGATGAAAAAAGACAAACGATTGTCTCCTACTCTAATGGATTAGACAAAATTGATCTATCTATGAAGGATTAGAACAAACATAGAAAAATATATGTAGATACATATTAGAAGGAAATAGGCCATGTATATTGATGATAAATTTTAAATATATACTTACAATCATGGATGATGTTGCAACAACTTCTCCAAGTCCTCCTCATCCAACCCCTTGCTCGAAAGATCCACGATCAAAATGACAATGTTTTTGTTGATTATTTTTCCCTCTCTTCACCATGAGAATGCCTCCATTTATAGGCTTTGGGAGGCCCAACCACCTTGGTTATATTTGGGATTAGTTTAGGATATGACTCCATCAGTTGTGCTATCTCCCTTAGATGTAGCCTAAGGGTTAGATTCGATCCAAACCAACTTGAATCATCCATAGTTGTCTTTAGAGAAAAAGGGGATTTCTTCCCAAGATTTTCTCAACCAATCGGTGCTCCTTTACAATGGGAAACAGAGCGCTACAACGCTTCTTTTTAGCTAGACAAGGAGTGCTAGCACTCCCTGAATATGAGAAGGGGAGCGTTGATCTTCCAAAAGTTTGCCAAGATGACTAATTATCATAGAAAGACACTATGTTTCGACTTCCAAATGATCAGGCTTATTCTTCTAACATGTTTTAGGGGTTGTATCAAGCGTTCTCATGGTGTCGTTCGTGATGCGACACTTATGACACTTACGACAATGAGAATGTGAAATTATCTAAGTGAGGAATTTTTATGTGTATTAGATTGCCCCCCAAAGTGTGAAATCAAAAAATGAAAGTTGATGGCTGAAACACTTTGTAGATTCTTTGAAGAAAGGGTGTGGAGTCAGGGAACCTAGTAGAAGCTGTAGACAACCATCAAAAAAAATTTAATACGTGTTCCATTCCCAAGGCAGACATACCTATTCTCAGGTTGTAAATGACTCAAAGTATGTCCGCCAATAAATACACTGCGGATCCATGATGATATTGACTAAGGGTATGGCCATCTGTGATAAAATGTGAATCCATACTTCTATGACATGATATGATTGTAGCCACAAAAAATACACAGTGGAGCTACGAGATGATAAGACATAGCCACAGACCAAATACAACGTGGATCTATGTGACAACATAAGTATTAGCATGTTCAAATGACATCCTTCGCAGCCTGGGAAAAGCAGATGTCATAATGAATGTTCAATTCAGGGTCTTCATCGCAATCCCAATGTGGTATGAATCTCACCATGTGAATAGATGTCTTGATGTCGAACATGGTAGAAACAACTTGATTACCAATCTTTGAAGTAAATCATTAACAAGTGCGATGGAAATCACCAGTGATGTCAATGACTCCCAAGGTACCCTAGTACAATCCAACAAATGTGAATAAATGAGTTGAGGTCAAACATTTTTGGAATCATCCGATTAGAGGCCAATGATGTAAACCTACTGTCAGAGGTGAGGAGGCCTTCCATTGAGGCATGTAGGTCCCAATTTAATAACTAGTTTCTAAGTCTAATTCTCGGATGATGTGTTGAAATCGACAGGAAAAGACTCGTCGAAGGAAGACCTTGATGTATCCCCCATCATTGAAATGAAACTGACACAGGAAAGTGATGAGATATAGAAAACGAACACAAACTGACACAAGTGTTGAAACTAATAAATTTGTAGATGGTTGACCCTTGAGGAGGATACTTCCCTTGAACACTGAGGCACGACATGATACTTGGAAGCATAAACGTAGAGTGGACCAACACATAATGCAACGAGTGCTGAGGCATTCCTTGGATGGATCAAAGGATTCGAAGGACTCATAGGATTGGTTCAGTGTAGAGGATTAGTGGATTATCCAAGTGTCCAACGTGAAGGTTAAAAACAAGTGTCGTGTTCAAGGGAGACTACAAGAGTTGTTTACAAAAGTTCTCAAGAAACATGACCCACTTCCTTCAATTTTTCCCTCGTCCAGATAGATGAGTACCTCTTTTTAATTTAACGAGCTCGAGGAGGATAACACATGCTCGATATAGCTCACCTTCAATAAGTTCCTATTCTCTTATTTAACGAACTGGAAGAAGTAAGGGTTTGTTCCCAGATGGACCCTTCAATGTGTAGTTTAGCAAGTCCATAGAAGGAAAACTCGGTGGTTTTTCATGTTTAAAGAGTATGAAAAGAACTTAAAGGCAACTCCAGGGTTGTCATTTTTCGTAATTTTAATCTTCATGGTCTGAAAAAGAGATAAACTATTACTCAGAATATTCCCTTTCAAACCTTTTAACAAGTGTGAAAGGAAACAAAATCACTCGACAATATTTTCATGTTTAGAGAGTCTGAAAAAGACCTTAAAGGAGACTCCAGGGGAATTCATTTTTCGTATAACCTTTACGAGTCCAAAAAAGCGATAAAAGTATACTCGGTTACCTTCTCATGTATTTGTGATCATGAGAAAGAACAAATACTAAGCTCATTGGTTATTTCAAGGTCATCAAAAGAATTCCGCTCAAATCCCTGTAAAATCAAGTTGTTATGGGCACAAAAGATTAGTGATTTCTCGAAAAAAACAAATAAAAACCCAAAAATAGACTTTATAATAAGGAGAAATGACCTAATTGACCATATCAAATATCAGACTAAGTTAGAATTGCATTTTTACCATTCTCCTCTGGTCCTTGGATTTTTACCTCTTTTTAAGCATTTTTCGAGCGTCAATTGCAGGAGTCTTGGGCGACCGTTTTCAAATCCATCCGAATAAGGTTGGTTATCTCTTCCTTCTCATCATTTTTCATGTTTTTTTACTACACTTTAATCTTTATTTTAAGTGTTCTAGGCTCCTTAGGAAGCCATAGAGTGTCGAACTAGATTGACGCTCCCTCAAGGCACTAAGGGGAACACCGATCGTGATTTCAACGTGTTGGTGCGTATGTCTAGGGCACACTAGCACTCTGTAGGATTATTTGAGGGAGCACTATGCGCAGAACTCAAATATTCTTTGATTTCTAGGCTAAAAGGAGGAAAACTTTTTCATAAGGACTTAGCTAATGATGATTAATTGATGTTTTTGCAGGTTTCATTTATAGCTAGCCATGATTGAGTGGAAAGAGCATGAGCATGAGTTCGATGATATCGTCGCTCTCTAAGACCCTCAAGTGATAGAAATCTTGCGAAATTGTGTTTTTCTCAAATACTTCAAGCTTCAAAACATGAGAAAATAAGTACTACTACTTGAGTACTTGATTGGTCTATGGGACGATGCTAAGCAAGCATTCTGAATAGGACCGCACATGCTTGAAATCGAAATAGGTGATGTAAACTTTCTGACAGGGCTCTCGAGGAGAGGGGGACCCATACTCTTGTCCGAGCATCGAGCTACTCTGCAATTGACTGATGAAGACCCCCCTACTCTCCCTCGGGCCTGCGTGACCTCCCGATCAAGGATCTTAATCTCCTCAAGCTGGATTAGCTCCTCGAGACTTTACTAGTCTCAGACTAAATCAAACACATGCCCTGTTATCACCCTCATGTTTTTTTCACGGTCATGATCCGATCATTACCGATTTTTTCATCGATCGACGGTTCACAGTGATTGCGGGGCGCCAACGTGTTATCTCTTTATCGAAGAACTCTATATCCACAATCATAAAGTGCTCACCCAACTCAATCTAATCGTGGTCGTTGATCCCTCGTCTCGTCCAGATCAATGGCGTTGGTGAATTTCGGGTTGTGAACTAGCATGCCCACTAATTTCACCTCCTCACCCCGCAATGATTCCCCACCGTCGATCCCCGTTCACATACCACTTCGGTTATTAGAGCTTCAGGAGTTTCAAACTCTCTGCCTTCGCTTTCTCCTGGAGTGATTTCGCCCGAAGTCGACGGTCTGTCGATGTGTGTCTCCCACAGATCGATGACTATGGTTCAGTTTGAATATTCGGGTTTTGAGAGTTTCAAACTCTCCACCCTCACTTCCTCCCAGAGATATTTCACCCAAATTCGACGATCTGTCGATGTGTGTCTCCCAGAGATCGAAGGTTGTAGTTCACTTTTCTCTTCGGGCTTCTGGATCTTCAACTCTTGCACACTCGTTCTCTCCCGGAGTGCTTTCACCCGAAGTTGCAGAACTTACACCACCTGTCCCTCTAGATGATGGACAGTTCCTAACCCCTTCGGGACTTTGGTGAATCCTCTCTCCTTTGTGCACCCAGAGACTTAAATCTCGTGCACTTTCCCTATATCCAATGATATGGAATGATTCCACTCCCTCCTGGATAGATCTTGACCAATAACTCATGAAACCTTCAGATCTTCACTCCCTTTGAAGATTTCTTCTACTATCTTTCTTGAGCTTTATTTCTCAAACCCTTTGACTCCTTAGAGGGTTACCTCGCCAGTTAGTCGAACTTTGAATATGTGCACTCCTTGCAACATATTTTCACGCAACATTTAACTTCTTGCGGGATATTGTGAACACCTTGCAGTAGTCCCTTCAAACTCCTTGCAAATGAAAGTTTCACACTATCTCTTCTGAGCTTCTAAGTCGAAACGAACTCTATCAACACACTCCTTACGGACTGTATGCACACCTTACATGAACTCAGCGAAGAGAAACAATTGGAACTTATCCAGATAACTCACGGTATCATATGCTCAATAACATAACTCGTTCATTCATGGAAACAGAAAATAGCAGGGAAGAGTTTAGCAACAACAACTCCACACACATTTGGATCAATTTTCCTCTATTATTTTCATTCAATGTAAAAACGGCTACAGCTATGAAAAACAACAATGGAAATTCGGCTATCTCCTAAACAATTTCCACTATCCTCCATGTTCAGCAACCTCATTTGGGCATACAATATTCCTACTTATCCGAGAGGGATTTTAGGGTTTCCCCCCAACTACCTATCTACTCCAGAAAAAAAAACTAACTACGACTTAAGTTCCGTTACATTAAAGTCTAGGAGTGAAACTCCCAGATCACTCATGATCATTCAGCACCCAAGCATTTTCATCTTCTTCAGTTTTCAATCAATTCAAAAAAAATATTTGCAAGGAATGCCAACGTTAAGATTATGAATTGATTCAAAGGCATGCTAAGGCGATGAGTTGTCTCTCCACCCGTTCTTGCTGACAATGCTCCTGCATGTCCATGGACTCATGTCCATGAGCTCCTGCACTGACTTTCCATGCCTCTAGATATCAACTTCATTTACCCAACTGGCATCTTCTACTAGGTGTCCCTTCCACTTTACCAAATACTCAAGGTATGCCTTTCTCCTAGTATTCTTTCTAATCCTCTAATCAATGATCTTCTCCATCTATGGCTTTTCTGCTGCAGGCATCTGCTTCTCCCACTGAATCTCTTTCTGATCTGATGATTTGTTAGCGTTGTCTTCCCTATAAGGATATAAGTCTGAAACGTTGAATATGGGTGATATGCCCACATCCTTTGGCAGCTCTATCTCATAGGCATTGGCACCAAATTTCCTTAGGATCTTGCATGGTCTTATATTTTTCAGCTTCAACTTGTTGTATGTCCTCGTTGGGAACCTTTCCTTTCTTAGGTGTTCTAAGACTTGATCTCCCACTTCAAACTAAAATTCTCTCCTATGTTGATCAATTATGCGTTTATATTCTGCATTTATGTCCTGTAGCTACCCCTTGATCTGATTATGAAGATTCTGCATTTCTACAACGAAGTCTTCTACTCCAGTGCTTCTTAATTCACTCTGCTCCAGATCTCTCAATTCCGATACTCCTCTTGGATTCATTCTTTACACTATCTAGAATGGACTCCTTCCTATACTTTCGTTCACTGATTCATTGTATGCAAACTCTGTTTGTGATAGAATTTGATCCCACTGGTTATAATGTTCAGTGACCAAACTTCTCAACAAATTTCCCAAGCTCTGATTTGCATGTTGAACTAAAAGACAGTTATGTCCCCAGCTTCTTCCATAATGTTCTCCAGAAATTACCAACAAATTTAGTGTCCCTATCTGAGACAATACTCTTGGGCAACCCATGAAGTCTCACAACTTCATTGAAAATAAAATTTGCAATGTGTGTTGCATCATTTGTCTTCTGGCATGGGATAAAGAGTGTCATATTTGAGAATCTATCAACCACAACAAATATGGAATCACTTCCCCTTTTTGTTCTTGGCAATCCCAACACAAAATCCATGCTTATTGCATCTCAAGGCCTATCTGTAATAGGCAGTGGCTGATACAATCCAGTGTTTTGTTTCTTTCCCTTTGCATACTGGCAAATCTTACATTTGTTCATAAACTTCTTCACCTCTGCTCTCATACCTGGCCAATAGTATGAACCATTCAATTGTGCAAATGTCTTTTCATGGCCGAAATGTCCTTCTAGACCTCCACTGTGTTTTTCCTTCAACAGATTTCCTCTCATCGAGCACCTTGATATGCACAATTGGCAACCTTTAAACATCAATCCATCTTGAATCATTTACTATGTCCACCGACTTCTTTCTCTGAGCACATAATTTTCACATGCTTCATATGCTTCTTTGAAATCTGGGTCATCACGATACATATCCTTAAGGTGTTCAAACCCCAAGGTCTTGACCTAAAATTTTTGCAGAATCAGACATCTCTTGCTCAATGCATCATCAACTTTGTTAGCATTACCATAAATATGTTTAATGACAAAAGTGAAATTTTGCATAAATTCTATCCACTTAGCATGTCTCTGGTTTAACTTCTCATGTCTGGTTATGAATTGTAAAGCTTGGTTATCGTTGTACAAGACAAATTCCTTTGGAACAAGGTAGTGCCTCCATTTCTTCAAGGCTTGAATTATGGCATAAAATTATTTATCATATGTGGAGTACTTTCCCTTAATCTCATTCATCTTCTCACTGAAATATGCAACAGGCCTATTATATTGGCTCAAAACTGCTCCAATTGCAACTCACTCGCATCACAACTTACTTGAAATGTCTTCCCAAAATTTGGAAAGACTAGAATTAGTCGTTTTGTTATCTTCTCCTTCAATACATTGAAACTTTTCTCAGCTCCTTCTGTCCATTTAAAAGACTTGTGACTCTTCTTCACTGTATCCATCATTGGTGCACAAATTGTGTTGAAATTTCTTATGAACTTCCGATAGAAACTTGCTAATCCATGGAAGCTCCTCACTTCAAATATACTTCTTGGTGATGGCCATTCTTTGATTTATTTCACCTTCTTTGGATCCATCTTCAATTCATTTGAAGAGATCACAAAACCCAAGTAAATGGGTTTTGTCTTCATAAAAGAGGACTTCTTCAGATTTATCAACAACTTCTCCTGTTGTAGTCTCCTCATCATTAATGTCATATGTCTCAAATGCTCTTCTTCGGTTTTACTGAAGATCAATATATCATCCAGATATACAATCACAAACTTATCAATCAAATCCTTCAATACTTCATTCATCAATCTCATAAAAGTACTTGGGGTATTTGTTAAGACAAATGGCATAACAATCCACTCATTCAACCCTTCATTTGTCTTAAAGGTCGTTTCCCACTCATCACCTTCTCTCATCTTTATCTGGTGATATCCACTTTTCAAATCTATCTTAGAAAATAAATTTGTTCCACTTAAACAATCCATTAAGTCATCCATTCTTGGAAAAGGAAATCTATACCTGATGGTGATCTTGTTTATGGCTCTTGTGTCGGTACACATTCTCCGTCCTCCAGCCTTATTCGGGCTCAACACAGTTGATACTGTGCATGGACTCAAGCTTTCTCTGACCAAACCCTTGTCTAATCATTCCTTGACTTGTTTCTTTACCTCCTCATTCTCTTGAGGTGTCAATCTGTGTACTGCTTTGTGCGGCAGACTTGCTCCTGGTATCAAGTCAATATGATGGTTGATACTTCTGATGGGTGGAAATGAGTTAGGCAACTCATCCATTACTATGTCAGCAAAATTCTCCAACAACTCCTAAACTTCCTCAGGTAAATCATCCATAGAAGTACTTGTAAGGACAACTCTAGGTTTCCTCACCAAAACAAACTGCATCTCTTGTTCTTTCTTGACTTCACTCAGGATTTCCTTCCCACTCATGAGAAGTATGCATGTGTTGGCTTCTTCTTTTACTTTCTTCTCATCTATTGGCAACAACATGTGTGTCCTACCATTTTTCTCCAAGGTGTAAGTATTTTTTCTCCCATCATGAATGACATTTTTGTCAAACTGCCATGGTCTTCCCAACAAAACATGACATACATCCATGAGAATCATATCACATAGAATTTCATCTCTATATCTTCCTATTTTAAATACAACGAGACATTGTTTAGTGACCATTACATGGTGTCCCTTCTGCAACCATGAGACTTTATATGGATTTGGGTGTGCAGTTGTCTCCAGCTGCAATTTCTCCACCATCTCTGTGGAAAATATATTATCAGTGCTCCCACTGTAAATTATCACCTTGCATACTTTGTCTTTAGTCTTGCAAGTTGTCCTGAACAAATTGTTCCTCTGCATTGGTTTTTCAACTTCTAGTTCTGGCTTCAAGAGAACCTTCCTCAGCATCAGGGATCTTCCATCTTCTGCTCCTTCTGCTTCAAGATTCATCTTCTGAGATTCTGAAATGTGAGCTTCACCCCTTCTTTCTTTTTCTTGGGACATTCCCAAGACATGTGCCATGTCTTTCCACAGGCATAACATCTTATCTCTCCTCCTCTGCTTCTTCCTCTTCTTCTAGAAGAATTTCTTCCACCACTTTGTCTTCCTTGAGAACCTCCTCCTCTTTCTGAGTGACTATGTGGTTTCTCAGTCTCGTCTTTGGGTTTTTGTGCCTTGCCATGGGAAACTCCCTTACCTTTGCTTGGGCTTCTGCCTCTGTTTTGTTGACTCTGTTTCCTGACCAAACTCTGTTTCCTGACCAACTTCTCCTCTGCCTTCAGAGCAATCTGATAAGCATCCTCTACTTTCCTCACTGACATCATGTTGATCTCATCTTAGATTTCATACCTCGGGCCATTTATATACCTGGCAACTTTTTCCTCATCCTTCTCTCATTGTCAAGTCATGATATTCATCTTGTAGAACTCCTTTGTTTACTCTTTCACTGTCATACCCTTCTGTCTCAGGTTCTACAACTTCCTAAACAGATTTATCTGATAATCTTTGGGTATGAATTTAGCCTTCAGCTTGGCTACCATTTTGTTCCAATTCTTTATCTTTTGCTTTCCTTTCCTTCTCATCTCATCTTGCAGTTCGTCCCACCATAATGTTGCATGTCCTTTCAACCTGGTGACAACATGTCTCACCTTCTTCTCCTCATCGACATTTTCATAGTCGAAATATTTGTCCATGGATCTTATCCAATCCAACAATTCTTCAGTATCCAAGTTGCCTTCATACATTGGGATGTTTATCTTCGCTTTAGATCCCAATTTAACAACCGCTCTCAGCAAGCGTTCCTCGAAAACATTTTCCCCTGCAGCTTCTTCAACTTCTATTTCTTTACTTTCTGCATCATTGATGTCCCCAGCATCAGGTGCCCTCTTCTGCGTTGGCTCCATCGCCTATAATATTGCACAAAGCTCTCTCATTTATCTTTCTACAACGTGATTGGATATAGGAGGCTCCACACGTCTCCTTGGTGGCATTATGATGATTGTTTCTCATACACAAATTCGATCTTTTTTCTGCTACCTGAAAACAATTTTAGGCTCTGATACCACTTGATGCAGAACCCCCTTCTCTCCCTCGGGGATGCGCGACCTCCCGATCAAGGATCTTAATCTCCTCGATCTGGATTAGCTCCTCGAGACCTTACTTTTCTCAGACTAAATCAAACACAAGCCCTATTATCACCCTCAAGATTTTTTTACGGTCATGATCCAATCATTACTAATTTGTTCATCGATCGACGGTTCACAGTGATTGCGAGGTGTCAACGTGCTCTCTCTTTATCGAAGAGCTCTATCTCCACAATCAGAAATTTCTCTCCCAACTTGATCTAATCGTGGTAGTTGATCCCCCATCCCGAAAAGATCAATGGCGTTGGTGAATTGCAGGCTATGAACTAGCACGTCCACTAATTTCACCTCCTCGCCCCACAATGATTCCCCACCGTCGATCTTCGTTCACAGATCAACGACCATAGAGCACTTTGGTTATTCAAGCTTTGGGAGTTTCAAACTCTCTGCCTTCTCTTTCTCCTGGAGTGATTTGGCCCAAGTTCGATAGTCTGTCGACGGGTGTCTCCCACAGGTCGACGACTACGGTTCACTTCGGTTATTCGGGTTTCGGGAGTTTCAAACTCTCCACCCTCACTTCCTCCTGGAGAGCTTTCACCTGAAGTCAACGATCTGTCGATGTTAGGGTCCTAACCCGCACATAGGTAGAACAATATATTCGGATGTAATAAAGGTCAATATTAATAAGGCCTTGCAATAAAATAGAATAAGTCGAATGTAAGAAGACCTAATAGAAGCTTCCGCTTCTAGAAGGATATTTCTCTAGATGCTTCTTTTGATAGACATATTTAGTATAAATAGGAGTCGAGGGTATGAGAACCTTATCTTGGATATTATTGTAATAGAGCTCTGCTCGACTGGAGGTTGCCCCCTCGAAGAGGCTCATGAACATTGCTCTCAGAATCAAAGTGTTATTTATGTTGTTATTCTTATATCATTTTCAGTGTTATTGTGGTGATTGTTCTTGTTATATTGTTGTTATTCTGTCATTTCTATCATTTTATTTCTGTTCTGCATACTTTTTATATCTGGTATATTACAAGTGGTATCAGAGCACTTTCCTTGGCAGAAATTGTGGGTAAATTTTTTTTAGAGTAGAGACATATTCCGACATTTTTAAGCCACAAAGATCTGTCGTTACGCGCATAAACCCGCAGTTGAGGGATTCATACACACAGGAAATACAAGTGGTTCTTAAGAGCACATATGTTGGCCACCCTTGTAATCCATGTTGGTACCCCTTCGAGTGGTAGCGCATCAAACAACACATATGTATGGATCGGCCTAGATTTCCTGAAGCCCTCTTTAGATAAACCGATCGGTCGCCTGACTGTTATAGTGCCACCGAGAACAACACTCGGGAAGATACTCTCTCGTACCTAGGTAGTAGGGTAGTACGACTAAGGGTACGGTCTATCCTCCTTAGTTAGTGCCCTGAGATATTGGGTCGAGTACTATTGTTGGACCCCGCACGTATATCAGAGAGCTATAGCACAGGACAAACCCTTGTCTGTAGAACCCTTGAATACCTAACCCTTGGGGACAGAAACATAAACAAATTAAAACATACAAGATCTATTGTCGCACAATTGTGTTCGGGTTGCCAAGTAACTACACATTTCTTCCTGGTTAAGCATTTG